>LR132097.1:0-75546 GCA_900634815.1 Paradendryphiella salina | reverse complement strand
CGTACAAGGCCAACCAACAGTTGTTCTTTTTCTTGTGTGATGGTTGGGTGAACTATAGAAGAGCTGAGCTCGGGAGGTCTGGTCTGTGCGCTGCAGCCCGTGACACCGATACCCGTGATCCGACAGTTACTGACATTCTCTGTTTGATTGGCTGAAAACGGCTTTGGTACGTTAACGGCTACATAACCTGTTTTCCAAAAAAAATGATTTGCCCATGTATGGGACCCTGCCCTCTAAGCCTATATCGGCAGGCAACCAAAGTGTGATCTTGTTTACTGATACGATGTCTTGCCTTCTGTAGTTTGTGTAGCCTCCTGCTATGTGCCCTTCCCAAGTTTCGTTGCAACTGTGCGACCCTTTTGATGTGAGCCTATACAGCTTCGGTGGCTGACACCACATTCCTGGAACCACTCTTGCTCACGGATATAGACTGGCCCTCGAATCATATGTGACGATGGATACGAAAGCCTGTGGTGCCACAGACTTCCGCTTCCGGAGGAAAGGGCCAATATGCGACCCCGCTCTAGAGGCATCGAATGCACCGCTATGCCTTGTGCGCATGAGTCTCCTCGGGATTGGTAAGACTACGGGCGGCACGGAAACCCGATCCTTTCAAGGCAGCCGGTATCCCTTATATGTCAGACGATCAATTTTGTTCCTCAGTTGGGGCTATTGTGTACACAGCTTAAATTGCGTGACGATGAAGTTGCGCGGTCTCTTACGCACACCCATCTCAATCTACCTACCTGATAAACATCAGGCAACACCAAACACAAGCACAGACGCCAGAATAATCGTAGCCTGGGCGCTACCGACTAATATCCTTGTCCATTTGATACATGACTGATAACAGGCCTCCCTGTTCACCATACGAGGACCATCAAGTCGGGTCACCTGCAGAAGTCAGCTTTTGCCTTCTTTTTAAAGCCTCAAAACGCAAATATGGAGAAACTCAAAATAGTTGGAGTGGTGGGCCGCATACAGTGTTTATTTTTACGCTCTCTGACAGCTGGTACAGAGCTTGGCGAATATATCCAGGCGTCAGTGGACGATCTCGCTGAGTGCGCTTACATCTCCCGATCCCCCGTCTCCCTGCCATGGCGAAAGATTGCAGTGCTAGATACCAAATTTACTCCACGGAAGGATTCTTCTGATGCATCGGATTGTATCGAGACCCATGCCAGACTGATTTGTTGAATGACATACCATAAATGCCAAAGTAGCATGTAGCATGAAAGAGGCGTTTGAGCCGCGTGTGTATTGCGGAAGCTGTATTCGCTACTTTTTGCCAGCGCAACTCGGCCTCCATATTACCTGCCAACGCACCTCCAATTCCTATCGAACACGCACAACCTTCGAACAAGCCTGGTGAAGCTTTTCTTTTCTTTGATGCTAGAACATTGGGCCTCAGGAGCTTCGCCGAATATTGGGATTGTTGGGAAACGTGCGTAACAGCGGCATCGCTCGGCGGTTCAGTAGACGCTTTATGTTGTGTCTTGCGGATTCAGACAGCACCGTGTGACAATGTACCATGCTATCAGGGCTTAGTGGTCGTTCCGTGGGGATATCTTTGCTCGTGGTGGCCAGAAAAGATAGGACAAGACGGCGTACAAAGTGAATGGCTCGTTCAGGCCCCCGCTCCGAGTTATTGCTGTAAAACGCGTTCTTTCAAAAAGCGCACCCTGCTCAAACCTAGTTGACTCGTAGGCTGTGCCTCTCATGCGTCCACAAACCCCGCGATGCTGAACGAATGACAGAGGCGACACTCAAACAATTCGAGGTTTCAGCTGTGTATCTGCGAAAGGCTTGGGCCGAGTAAAGCTGAATGCGCAGATCTGTATAGGAAACGTTCAACTTGTCGCAGTGTATTGACCAAACAGTGGGCGCAATTGCCAGAAGATGGAAAACTTGAGGGAATGGCCGTCGAGTTCCATCCAGCAGGAAAGGCAAACGAGCTACAAACGAATAACGCCTGATCATGCGCCCTTTTACGAGTGTGGTACTGCTGCTGCACATACCATGTAAGTAGATTAGGCCAAATGGTCCATGGGGCTTTTTGGGCGCATGAGGCTGAAAAAGTCGATCCCAATTTAATATGACCACGCGTCAGCCGCATGAGAGCAGGCAATTTTGCCTTTTTGGAGGACTCGCCCAATCGCTTACGTAGCCACGTTCCCGAATCCATTGAGGCGGTCTGGGCGGTTGCCTTATGCTGCATTTTTGCAAACCACTCGTAGACATTGCAGAGCCGCTCAGCCCTACGACGACGCGAGTGCATATACCGCGTCTTCACAAATTCTTTTCAGGCATATCACGGCTCTTCGCAGTCTCCCTTTGACCAATCCTAACCTAATACCGCTGCTTCGTCGCGCGTCGATTTGCGTCCGCACAAAAGTGGACCACCGTCGACCTCCCGCGCCTCCGCACTTTTGGTCCCCAAACTGGACATAATTCCTAGCTGTATCTATGCCCGACAACGCACGACAACAGCAGAGCACGAATTTGGGCATAGTGCCAAGAGTTCGAAAGCCAAGTTTACGTCACACCAAGTAACGTCGTAAGGGTGGCAATGTAAAGATTTGAACGACCAATCAGGCCGATAGTATTGCTTCCACATAAGCCCAGACTACGAACCGAAGGAGAACCAAGCTGCATCTGAGGTGCTATTTCGCACGATGAATGCTGGCGATATAATTCAGTCGCGTTTCGCCCAAGCATTGAAGAATCAGCAAGGTCAGAGTGCACACACGTGCCCGTACCCTGATCACGGAGGCCGAATATTCCAAACTTCCGAGCAGCTGTACGATCATGCTAAAACGGAGCATACCGCGGATTTTCAAGGCTTGGACGCACGGCAGGCACGTGCCAAATATCGAGAGTTGAGCCTAAAGTTCAGGTGAGCTCACCAAAAGCCCACTGGGTTGTGGTTCAAGTAAATTCTTAACAGTACCCGAAGATCTGATCATTCATCCATTGCCACTGCAGGGGAAAAGTCTGCACCCGATATTGCTGCTCTCACCCTGGACTCAGGGACGGGGTCTCGCCAGAACTCACCGTCGTCTGGAAAGAAACGTCCGGCAGAGCATGAGTTTATTGGCCGCAGGGGGAAGGCCCCGTCCCATATAGAGGTCGCAGATTCCGACTACTCAAGACTGATCCCACATACTATCTCGTCGGATAGGGCAAGACCGAAACCTCAAGACGCACGTCTATTCAATCCTAAGCAGGCGACAAGAGGAACGGCTTCTGCTTATCGGACTACGCCCGAGCCGTCGAGCGAATGGTCGGCTGAAGCTACGAAGCGCACCGATCTCCACTCTCCGCAAAGTAAATCCGGCGTCCGCGAACAGCAACAGACTACGTCTAAAAATCAGAATATTGAGCGCCAACCAGGCCTTAACGAGCTTCAACGCTATGATGCAAGATTTCCTGGATTACTATTACAACCTGACAGCCGGCCAATCTCACAAGAGCAGCTTGCATCTGAAGTCAAGTCAATCTATGCAGGGCTCACCATGGTCGAAACTAAATGTATACACGTCGACCGTGCTCAAGCCGCGGCTGTACAAGACCCCGAAACTAAGTTGGCGCCAGAGCATTGGCAGGCACTGATTGCTCTTCATAGAACTTTATTGCATGAACATCATGATTTCCTTCTAGCTAGTCAGCATCCCTCCGCTTCTCCAGCTCTTCGTCGCCTGGCTGCGAAGTACTCAATGCCTGCGCGCATGTGGAAACACGGGATCCATTCATTTTTGGAATTACTTCGGCGGCGTCTTCCTGAGAGTATCGACTACATGCTTGCCTTCATATATTTGGCGTATCAGATGACGGCTCTGTTATACGAAACAGTTCCAGCCTTTGAGGATACTTGGATCGAATGCTTGGGGGACCTTGGACGTTATAGAATGGCTATCGAAGACGAGGATGTCCGTGATCGCGATACTTGGGCGGGCGTAGCACGCTCCTGGTATTCCAAGGCAGCCGACAAGAACCCCAACGTGGGACGGTTATACCATCATCTCGCTATCTTGGCTCGGCCCAACGCTTTGCTACAGATGTACTACTACTCCAGGTCGTTGACGTGCGTTAAGCCCTTTGGAAGCGCACGTGATTCGATTCTCACTCTTCTGGATCCCGTACTCGGACGTGCCCCCGCCAATCCTACGCACGCCCTTCCAATCGACAACAGCTTTATCAAAACACATGCTCTGCAATTTACAGGTGGTTCAGTCAAGGGTGAGAGGAAAGATCAGCCTTCAGATGAGTTTTTGGATACAAAGGCTGAGTTCATCGGTAGTTTGGACAATCATGTTGGTCGGGTCACAGCAAAGTGGAAGGAGCAAGGAGTATACGTTGCCGTCACAAACATCGCAGGATGGTTTGATTACGGAGAGGATAGCAATATTCTTCGCCAGGTGTTCCTCACTCAGATGCAACAGCTAGCTTCGAACGGCACAGTCGATCCTGCGGAACAGGGTATGCAGAAAGCTTCGCCAAACGCCCAACATGATAGCGCACCGCCATCGATCGACCCAGGAAAGATCTCGCCGGCTGTCGTCGCTTTTTCTGAGAGTGGCAAATATAATAACGCCAAAGCTGTCACCTACGAGACATTTGTCCTCGCTCTCCGCCGTATTGGCGATAAGAACGTGCTTTGTCACGTACATGTCATGCTGGTCTTTCTTTCCAGTATCGCTTCTAGTACATACCTTTGCGATCTTGTTGACGACATTCCTTGGGCCGAACTCGTTGCTTTCCTCAATACGTTGGTAAAGACCGAAAAACACATGCAAAGTCAGTCACAGAATCAAACACTAAACACCGATACATTACTGGCTGCCGAAATATTCCCCGGCGAGGGTGAAAGGGGCGACGAGTTGCCACTGCCTGAGGACTACCTCATTCGAGGCTTGATCTGGGCGTATGAGTACTTCCCCAAGAAGTGGTTTGACAGAGAGCATGACGAGGAAGAGAGAACTCTTGAACTCGCAAGCACAGTAAAGAATCGTACGGAAAGAGTACTGAGATTGGGCTATTCTCTTTGCAAGGTAAGTACTTACCTGTGTTGTTCACAATCCCCCTTCTAATTTTGATTCAGCACCAACGCTGGATTACATACGACAAGGACTCTCATACGTTTGCAATCCAGTCTCAGTGACGCCAGTGGAAGCTCCCATGACCTTTCGTTTTCGTTTCGCTTTCCGCTACTTAAATATATGGTATCCACTTCGCTACCAAGGGCGTTATCCCCGCCCCCATAATACCTGCAGTCTGACGACGAAAATGCAAAAATGTTGTCGCAAGCGAGTCTCTTCCAACCGCATTCCTATGTTTCATGTGTTGAATCAAATTGGGTCCACCCTGAAACGTCTGCGAGGAGAAATCGGCTACATAGTCGTGTCGCGTATAGCTTGGTAGGTGATGAAGTTCGGCCATATCCTGTTGAGAAGTTTAGGGCGGGGACCATAGCATTTGTACTCACAATATGTTTGTTGCTTTCTGCTTGTCTATCTCTTACATACGGGAACCTTACCAGATAGCAATTTATACGTTCATCCACTGGAATTTTGCATTTTTTGTGAGATCATTTGGTGAATTGTTTCTTGTCATGTTCTTTATGAGTTCAGTACTGCAGTTTAGTAGATGATGCTCATTTGTATCGGAAAATAAGCATGCAGAGCCCAAACTAAGACAGCTCAACTTACTTTCTCTTCACATTCTGAGTATGGGGTCGGGCTTGTCTTGCTTTACTCACTCATTGAAAATTCATGAATCAACAGGTTACGCAAAATTGCCGTCAATTTCACGCCACTGCTCGATGAAATATTTTCACCTCCTACACGGTATGGACCGTACAAACCTAAGGTTTTAACAAGATCAAATCGGCCATATTGATAGATCGTATTGAGCTCTTCAATCGATATAATTTTGACTGGCGAAAACATTAACGATGAACTCTGTCTTACAGGCTATATACAACATGACATGAGAACCCCAGAATCCCTCAAAGTTCCACCAATGACCAGCTGGATGGGGGGCCGTGACTATATCCGATAGGAGCATTACACTTTTCCACGGAACTCGATGCGTGTACGGCCGTCACCGGCGGCTCCGCATATACTCAAAGGAAGGGATCTTTTGATCTTATGTTCCGGGTACCGGAACAACTGCATCATCACTTCCCCAGTAAAGAAAGCATCATATACAATTGGCACCACTGTATTCCAGCCAGCATCGATATCTTTCTTCCCACAAAGCTTCGTAGGCCCAAAGTGCACTACATCAAAAGTAGCGGGGTTGTCGCTCCGCCTGACTGTATACTTCCCTTCCTTATCCCGAAGTATGTAAAAGTGACCCTTATCGATGTCATGACAAATTGACTTGATGCAAAAGGTAAATTGCGTCTTTGCATCGAAAGAGGGCATATGTGCACCGCAGGCCGCGCATGAGTCATGCCATTTCTCCGGATTGTCGCTCATGATAAATTCTGATTCGACCGGGCGGACAGGAAGTCTGAAGATGGGCATTTTGCCACCCTGGCAGTCTTTCGAATCCGGGATGAGCCTGCAGTCTAGCATGTTCACCATGTAGAACCACCAGCATATGCACATAGAGTTCTTGTAAATGGCGAGAAGTTGCTGAAGAAGCACGTTTCGAGAACATCGGTAGTCGACTTTTATACTCGATGCATCGGAGGCCAGGGAAAGTAGAGAGTAGATGCGGTCGTGTACATAGTAGCTTTGCCGCCCAGGCACTTGGGAAAAGAGGCTGATGAGTCTGGAGCCTTCGTCGCGGTGTCTGTGGAACATCGAGGTCATGTAATTGTAAAAGACATTTGTATCAATATCTCGGTCCTCGCGGCGCACTTGTGCGTCTCCCGGAAGATCATTGATATGATTGATCAGACCCAAAGCAACCCACGCAATTTCACTAGGCTCGACATCAAGATCGTTGACCATGATTCTGGACTTCCGTGATAAGAATATCTCTTGCGTAATCCATGCGCGCGTCCAGTACCTGTCCTTGACCAGATTAAGCCAATCTTTCTTGAGCTGCCCTTCCGTTTGGGCATTGCTCCTTAACCATTCTTCGTCGTTCTTATCTGATATAGTGGATCTTTCTGCCTTGCCAGAGGCAATCCGATCGGATGCGAAGGCGAGTGCGCGACCGATGCTTTGGTCGAGGCCAAGCCAAGATATGACTTCTCCAGCTTTTGAATAAATTGAGCCCATCTGGGCAACTTGGTGGTTTTTTTCGTAGATGGAGTCCTGGTCAATACACAGCGCGTCGACCCAAAGAGTGCGTGGGTTGTCTCCGTATTTGGTTCGGGCAACGTGCATGAAGTTCCATAGGTTCTCTCGTACCCATAGTGGTCTGCCATTGATCAAAATTTGTTGCTGTATTGTTTCCGAGCCCCAGACATATGAGAGACAGTCGTATGAGGCGTGAACGCTGTCATGCCAGATTTCGCATTGTACGAGGCCAGTGGGAGAAAGTTGCGGTAGAATTTTCAGCAGTCTTATGGTGCCGTTCCTGTAGTCAAGCAGTTCGTGTTGGAAGGGCGCGGTGTTGGAAGTAATTGAATCTTTCCGCCCTCTACTCAGCGACATTGCCTTTTGTGTTTCGGTTTAACTGGAATGTATTGCTGTATTCTTTTAGAGTAATAAGCCAACAAGGTTATAGGAATCCACTGTATTAGACCGCATCGATGGCAAGTGACCATTTTGTACTTGGAGTTGCGCGGCTGCGCAAGGCTGGCTAGCGCCTACCCAGGTTGTGTCTACTGTTCATCAATCAAGGATTGCACAGTCCAATCCTGAGAATAGAGTTTGATCTCTAGGAGCAACAAGTGTTATTGGCCATCTCGTAGCGAGACGCCTCGCAAGTGTTTCGGCCCCATTGTGTTGCCGCGAGACTAGGCGCCCAGGAACATGCTACGCAATCTCCATACACTCTGGAGAGTTGTCTAGGATAAGAAAACAGGTGCGATCGAAAAAGACCGGGCTCTTATGCATGTCATGAGGGTGTTCAAGAAAACAACCGCGGTCCTGAACAGGCTACTTACTCGGGCCTATACGGTGGCAAGGGCGAGCACGTCCGATTTCATGCACACGATTGTGCTGTCTGTTGCTGCGTGTTGTGCCCCCACCTCAAGACATTAAAATTCATAGACAGTTTTCGGGTTTTAAAACATCGCTCGCTCCAACAAGTGGTAATATGGGGAAGAGTGGAAGTCTGAAGCTCCATTGGACGTGTTCTGGCATTCGTCTCCCGATGCGTGATACCTGCAGGGCTAGAAACGATTGTGTATTCGCGCTAGTCCATATTCAGTTCGCGCATCGCTATTCTTATGTACGGAGCTTGGGAGACAGACCGAGTTTCTTCACACATGGCATTCGCATACTTTTTAGTTATTCCGCCTGATACCGTGGTCATGTTCGTATCTCGAGTCCTGTATCATTTCATCGTTGGTACCAACAATACTCACATGACAGTGGTCTTTCCCAGACGTGGGGCTTTTGCAATCTCACTGCGGTTGCCATCATCTCCGCCCTCAATGCGACTCTCAATCGCAAGCGCAAATAAGATTTAGACAACAGTTAGATTCAGTTATGAACATCTGCTATGATATGGTAAGAATCTACCATGGATACTTAGGTAGATTCTAGAGTACTTCGATATTTTTGGAGTATCTTTCATCCTAATAGCACAAAGACAATGTGCATTACTCCCACGTAAGTGCGAACATGCTAAAATACAGACCCAGTGCTCCAAATCCAGAGTCGCAATCATATATTCCATACTCTGTAGAATTCTAGCATAATGTCGGCATTTCAACTGCTCTTCTCAGAGCAGTTGAAATGAGGCACCTGCTTCCTTTGCCTTTCGTACAGACTGGGGCCACATCATATACGTATCCGCCTGCTTGTGCATTCCGTTACGGCGCATCGAGCCAGCCCGTGGTTCACTGATGACGTTCGAGGAAACAAAGTCGAATGCATTGAAGGTTGCAGGCTACCACATACAATGGCCATACAGACGCCTATGAGGAATATGTTGAGGCAGCATGCTCCGAGATATTGTTGACTCGGAGAAGATCGGGATGTGTTGAGATTTGGCGTTGCACGGAGCCTTAATCGCTTAGCGCGAAAGCGGATCCCCGAGCTGGCGGAGCTGAGCAACTTTTCGAATCAACACCACCACCGCAGTCCACTCCGACCTCACCCCCCTCCATATCCTCCTCCCCTACCAAAATGCTGTCCAGGACAATTAGGCGGAGCGTTGCCTCGCCTCTTAGGCGCAATGTCGTCGCCCCTGCCATGCGACCTGCCTTCGCATCCAGGTTCGTCACCACAGACGCGGCTTCATCGCATACCGACCCGGCAAATGTGCCATCGGTAAGGAAACCTCATACAAGGCCAATGGAGAGGCTGCGAGTATGCGACGGGTAATTAACCGCTTGCAGGAGGACGACAAGCCCTTCGAGATCCGCCTCTCCGATGAGGCCTTTGAGACATACGAACTCGACCCGCCGCCATACACAATGAACGTCACTAAGAAGGAGCTGAAGAAGATTTACTACGACATGGTCGCTGTCCGGTATTCACCCCCAAAACTTCAGTGTATACGCACATAACCAGGTTCTAACGCGGGGAATAGACGCATGGAAATGGCCGCCGATAGGCTCTACAAGGAGAAGAAGATTCGGGGTTTCTGCCATCTTTCCACCGGCCAAGAGGCCGTCGCTGTCGGTATCGAGCACGCCATTGAACGCGCCGACCATCTTATCACCGCCTACCGCTGCCACGGCTTCGCTCTGATGCGCGGCGCAACTGTCAAGTCTATCATCGGTGAACTCCTCGGCAGGAGGGAGGGTATTGCGTACGGAAAGGGAGGATCTATGCATATGTTCGCTCCCGGTTTCTACGGTGGAAACGGTATCGTCGGTGCTCAGGTCCCTGTCGGCGCTGGTATTGCTTTCGCATGCCAGTACACCAACAAGAAGAACGTTACCCTCGCCCTCTACGGAGACGGTGCTTCCAACCAGGGTCAGGTTTTCGAGGCTTTTAACATGGCCAAGCTCTGGAACCTGCCCGTAATCTTCGGTTGCGAGAGTGCGTATGCCACAACATAGCCACATGTCCAGTCTGCTAACTCCGCGTAGACAACAAGTACGGTATGGGTACCGCTGCTAACCGTTCCTCTGCCCTCACCGACTACTACAAGCGTGGTCAATACATCCCCGGTCTGAAGATAAACGGTATGGATGTCCTCGCCGTTAAGGCCGCTGTCAAGTACGGAAAGGAGTACGCCGCCGCTGGCAAGGGTCCCCTCGTCTACGAATACGTTACCTACCGTTACGGAGGACACTCCATGTCCGACCCCGGAACCACATACCGAGTAAGTTGGAACGATTCTTGATACGAAAACCAAGCGCTGACAATATACAATAGACCCGTGAGGAGATCCAGCGCATGCGTAGCACAAACGACCCCATCGCTGGTCTCAAGCAGAAACTTCTCGACTGGGGCGTCACTTCCGAGGAGGAGCTCAAGTCGATCGACAAGCAGGCCCGCTCAGATGTCGACGCCGACGTTGCCATCGCGGAGAAGATGGCCACCCCCGAGGCCACCGGCAAGGTCCTGTACGAGGACATCTACGTTCGTGGCTCTGAGCCTGAGTTCCTGAGGGGACGTATTCCTGAGGAGAATTTCTACTACACCGAGCACGATATGGGTGGTGAGAAGAAGCCTGTTGCTAGGACAGCATAGAGTCTTCGCGGAATTATAGATTTGGTATTAAAGGAGATGGGTTATGGCGATGAGCGGGTTCTGTAATTCTAGGATCTAGAGGCTTCTATATGCGAGTTTAGCTAAGAAGCGTGCTCTTTACGTTGAATGAGATTATTCGGATATGCATAGTCGGCTCGAAATCGCATTGACGCATAAACAAGACTGTGACGCTATAGTAACGCTAGCAACAGACAGGGTAATCTTACAGAATGTAAAAGTGGGCTGGGTACATGTTACGTTACAGGAGAAGGGAGGCGGATGATTGGTTTTCCAATTGACATATTGTACATGATGCATAGCACGCATTCGAGACTGTTACAAAGACTCCGCAAATCCCAGCTCCTGTGCAATCTATGCCGCAGGAGGGTCAATGTGCTCCGTCTGTCCGGAAAAGAACTGTTTTTGTGCCAGACACCTCTCACTAGTGCACTTTGGACACCTGAGAAGCATCTGCGGGCTGCAAGCTTTACCGCTCTGCAGATGCGTCTTGGCGATATCTGCTAGGGCCTCGATGAAGACGGGGCTGTCGTTCAAGCTGTCTACACGCTTGACACCTTCGTGACCTTCAGCGTCCTCGCCGATGACCTCCTTGTCCAATTCGAACAGTGTTTCAATGTGGTCACTAGTGAAAGCAATAGGAACGAGGAGCATGTCTGTCTGCCCCTTCTTCATATACTCCTTGACGGTATCTGAAGTTTGCGCTCCGAGCCATGGTTGTGGTCCGACTTGCGATTGCCATACGAGACGGTATTTGTACTTCATGCCAAGACGCTGCATGACAGCGTAGACGGTGGCGGCGACTTCGGATGGGTATGGGTCACCGCGATTTACGACCGTCATAGGCAGACTGTGTGCAGAAAAGAGGATGACGACACCGTCTCTTCGCTCGACAGGATATTCTGCCAACTTCTTCTCGATGAGCTGAGCGAATGCTTCGACAAGACCAGGGTGTGCGGGCCAGCGGTCGATGACACTCCACTTGATGGCACCCTCTGGCTCGACTTCTTGGCCGGTCTCTCCACCCGCGCGCTTCCCCTCCAGCCTCGTCCTCCACTTCCAGAGCTCATTGAGGGAGGAACCGGTGGTAGAGCAGGAGTATTGTGGGTATTGTGTGAAAGCTACGGCGCGACCGCCCTTGCCACCTCCGAAACCATCTGCCAGCAGCTGTTTGTAGGTATCTTCGGTAAGGGGGTTGGCGTAGCGGAAAGCGACGTAAGGCTTGTGGGGTGCAGTCTCGGGCGATGTCTTGTCCAGAATCTTGCACATTTCTGCGGCCTGGTATTCCGACCATTTTCTGATAGGTGATCCTCCACCAATCTCAGCATACTGCTTCTGGATCTTGGGTGTACGCCTCCGCGCAATGTACGGTCCAATATAGTTTTGGAGGGGGCCCAGCGGAATCAAGTCTTTGTCGGCCTGCCTCGGTAAGTTTTTTGTCAATGATGCGTGTGCGGAAGCTGTACAAACAACATGCTCAAGAAGCCATGAACTTCATCAGTCGTTGAAGGCCCGCCCATGTTCATGAAAACCATAGCAGTAGGTCCCTTTGCGCCCGGCGTAACCTGTGTCGGGGCGACTGTTGCATTGCCTCTCCTCCATTGCGCGCTGTATGATGATAGAATAGATGTGGCGGGTGTACTTGAAGTGGCACGCTTTGCAGCGCGGGAGCAAGATATCCGGAGAGCCATTGTGAAGTTTGCGACGGGAAAGAAAGCGTCTTTTCGAAGTGTTGTGTCAGAATACGAGAGGGAAAGGCCAGAACAACAACGTGAATAATGTTCGGAACTGAGCGCGGAGGGAAAGCTTCGACCAATGGCGGCTCGCACGTTGGCAGTACCTATGACGATCGAGGCTGAAGATCGGACGCTAGGAGAAGCCCCACAGTGTCTGATGGTCACGTGCGAGCGTGTTGGAGCTAAGGCGCGTGCCTACGGCTGCTTTGCGCTTGTCCCGCCGCAACGACATTGATGCCTTGCTGTAGGCGCCATCTTTGTCTATTCAACGCGCCACGCCGTCGAGGTGGATTAGCAGTTTACATACTCACTACAAGAGTCTGGCAAAGGCACACCTCCTGTTGTCACACGCGATTGGCGCATCATGGCGGACCCGCAACGCAATCAGCCAGGCGAAGAAGAGGAAGAAGTGGAGGAGATTGATGACTCTGTGCGCTCCATGTATTGTCTCTTTCTTTTCCTCTCTGCTGACGCCCTATAGAGCTACAAGACTATCAAAGATGCTGTCCTCTTCGCAATCGACGTCAGTCCTACTATGCTCGAGAGACCACCCAAGTCAGAAGACAAAAAGGCCGAACGAGACTCCCCGACCTCTGCTGCCCTCAAATGCGCCTACCAGCTCATGCAACAGCGCATCATTTCGAACCCAAACGACATGATGGGCATACTGCTTTTCGGGACAGAGAAGACCAAATTGCAAGACGGTGACAGCACATTCCAAAATTGCTATCTGCTTGCAGACCTGGACGTACCATCAGCGCAGGATGTCAAGCGCCTTAGAGATATGGTGGAAAACAAAGAAGAGGCTGAAGCGATACTGAAGCCAGCAAAGGATGGCGCTAGCATAGCAACCATGCTCTTCTGCGCAAACCAGCTCTTTACAACAAAGGCTCCGAACTTCTCGTCAAGACGTCTATTCTTAGTGACTGACGACGACTACCCGGTCAAGGCCAAGGCGGACAAGGACACCGCAGTCACCCGAGCGCGAGACTTGTACGATCTGGGCTGCACCATCGATTTATTCCCTATTTCACAGCCAGACCACAGCTTCGATCGAGCGCGCTTCTACGATGACCTTGTCTACCCAACATCACCCTCAGATCCTAATGCGCCGGTAGCCATGGCTTCCACAACTAAAATCACCAAGAGCGGCGAGGGTATATCTCTCCTCAAGCAACTGATCTCCTCAATCAACTCAAAAGCCACGCCTCGTCGCGCTTTGTTCTCATTGCCGATGGAGCTTGGACCCGATTTACTTATAGGAGTGAAAGGGTATATCTTGATCAAGCGTCAGGAACACGTCAAGTCATGTTACGTCTGGGTGGGAGGCGAAAAACCACAGATTGTGACTTCGTCAACTTCCCATATGGCCGACGATACAGCGCGAACGGTCGAAAAGACCGATTTGCGGAAAGCATACAAGTTCGGCGGTGATGCGATAGCCTTTACTCCTGAAGAGATCACTAGGATACGGCAATGTTTTGGCGAGCCTGTCATACGCATCATTGGCTTCAAGCCTCTTTCAAGTGTCCCAATATGGGCAAACATCAACAAATCAACTTTCATCTACCCATCGGAGGCGAACTATATCGGCTCAACGCGTGTTTTCTCCGCCCTACAGCAAAAGCTTCTCAAGTCTAAGAAAATGGGTCTAGTATGGTTCATCGCCCGTCGAAACGCCGCACCCACGCTCGCAGCCCTAATTCCAGGCGACGAGAGAACTAATGAAGAGGGCGAGCAAATCATGCCACCAGGTCTTTGGCTCGTACCCCTCCCTTTCGCTGACGACATCCGCCAATTTCCCACACCACCAGAGGAGCCTCTCAAAACCACAGACGCCCTAACAGACAAGATGCGTCTCATCATCGAACAGCTTCAACTCCCCAAAGGCATCTACGATCCTTCCCGATACCCGAACCCTGATCTTCAATGGTTCTACCGTATACTGCAGGCCCTAGCACTGGAAGAAGAACTACCCGACCATCCAGATGACAAGACAATTCCTCGTTTCAAGCAAATCGACAAGCGCTGCGGCGAGTACATAGAAGACTACGGCAAAGAATTCCAAGAAGCATACGCACAGCAGCACAAGTCCGCTCTTACTCACCGCGGCAAACCAATGGCTAAGAAACGTACTGCTGGCGGCGACGCCGCAGATGGAGAGGAGAAGAAGCCGGCTGTGAAGCGTGTGAAGAAGGAGCCGAAAGTCAAAGCAGAAAAGGGGGACGAGGATGACGGTATGACGGATCAGCAGATGGCTGATTTGAACAATAGTGGCCAAATTAGCAAGCAAACTGTTGCTGTGCTGAAGCAGTGGTTAGGTGCGAGAGGTCAGAGTGTTGCAGGTAAGAAGGCGGATTTACTGGAGAGGGTGCAAGAGTATCTCGATGGGAGGGGACTTTGAAACAAACGTGCGGTAACGATGGATTACGAGTTTCCTGGGTGTTTCAGTGTAACGTATACCCATCTGTGTAAGTGAAGAAATCGACCGGGTCTTTCCAATCTGATCGTCAGGGTCAAGGTATCATGTGTGCAATAGACTACGTGGTACTCTTCGCTTTTGGCCGAACTCATGCATTCATCGTACATTTCATGCCATGCAGTAGCCTGTAAGATACCCTGGTAGCTTTCTGCTACCCCCCGGTCCGGTCTATAGGGTATTATTGATGAATCACCTATCGAGCGGTTGCCTAACCCTCTCCACCACTAGCGTTCTCATCTTCTGAGTCCTCCTCAAACTTCCGCTGTGTAGACTTGTCCTCGCGCTTCTTCTTGGTCGCTTCGACGCCACCGGACGTCAGGTAAAGGAACTGCGGGTCCTTGTAGTTATCCAAGTGAGTGAAGAATGTGTTGAACCTGCTCATGATTAGCAGCATATCCCTGAGACTGAATTTAGTAAACTAAAACTTACTGGTTACCCTGCTCCTCCTCGCGGAAGATACGTTGGTAAATCTCCCGCTCCTTGAACTCGTCAATCTTATCGTTGAACTTGTCAAAGTCGATCGGATCGCGGCCATGTTGCTTGGCTGACTTTGCATTGTACGAGTCGAAAACTGGTCGCTCGAGTAGGAGGCCTAGACCAGGTGCCTTGGGTATCCGCACGACCTCGTTACCGAAGCTCTTCTCCATGATGGAGGGATCGGTACCGCATCTTACTGTCAGTGCAGCCATACCAACCATCTTGCGGATCTGATGCATCATGAAACTCTGGCCGTGAACCTTCAAGCTCAACCACTCAGTGTCGTTGATGATGATTGGCTTTGGTGCGACTTTGAAGCTCTTGATGTAGCGCTGGGCAGATTTGTCGTTAAACTTCTTGTGTACGGTGTAGTTGTGGTATTTGTGGGTTCCGAGGTAGTTGTCAAGTGCGGCTTGAACACGGACTTGCCGCTCGGGAGAGATGCGGTATGCCTTCTTTACGTCGATATAGGCCTTCTTGAGGGTCTTGATGGCTTCTTCGAGGACGGGCTGGTTGACGACGCCTTCGGGAAGAGGCCGTGAGCCATCGGTAGAGCTGTCGAGGGTGACATTGGGCTCGCTTTGCTGTATCGCATCGATGGTCTCCTTGACCTCATCTGCGGGCTTTTCGACGCCTTCCATCTCGCCTCCACCTGGCTGTGCAGTTTCTTCAGCTGCCTCTGTGCTCGCGGGCCTCTCTTCCTCAGTCTTGTTGTCAATTGATGCGTCGATTATACGGTCCTCGCCAGGCTGAGCATCGATAGCTTCAACGTTGTATAGCGCTTCATGTACGAGCGGTCGTATTGAGTCGTCTAATGACTCCAGGATGGGCTTGATGTGCTTCACCTCCACCTCGGGCCAAAAGTCTGCGACTTCAGCTTGCCTCTTGCGGTATCCGTCAAGGTCGTTTTCCCTCTCTGCATACTCCTCTAGCTTCTTGCCTAGGTAACTCGAGGGGTGCGGTGGGAGGAACGAGTGTGTCGGGATCAAGTATTCGTACCATCTTGAGTCACATGCCTGGTAGCAGCTGAAAGAGCCAATGGTTCTCTGGATGCCCCATACCCTGATCTGATCAGACAGATTCGCGTTGATCTTGTCGACGATATCCTCCTCTTCAATGATTAATTTCAACGATACGACGTTCCCTGCAGCGTGTACGCCCTTATCAGTGCGGGCGCAACGCACAAGGGAGGACTTCTTGGGGTCGGATGCGTTCGCCTTGGAGATTGCGCCAGCAGCAACAAAAGCGTTGAAAAGGTCGCCTTCAATCGTCTTCTGTTTGTTGTCGATCTGCATGCCCTTGTAGCCGGTGCCTGAGTAGCCGATCATGACTGCGACCTTGCGCTTCGGTCTGCGCTCCTCGGCCTCGACCTCTTCAGCGGGGAAAGCTGCCGGCAAGGCTGGTCGCTCGTTCTCGCCCTTTTCGTCCTGGTCTTTATATTTGGCCTGCTGTTCGGCATTGCGATCCCGTCGATCTAATTGAGCAGAGCTTGCTTAGTTAGATACGCACATTAGCCGGACAAGATGGCGCTCACTTATGTTCCTTACGCCCCATATTCTTTTTCTTATTCGGACGGCTTCCGTGCTGGTGCCGTCCACCACCTCCCCTCGAAGCATTTCGGCGGTCGCGATCCGCCCATTTGCGCTTCTTGTCGCTTCTGTCGCGCTGGGGACCTTCGTTGTCAGACATTGTCGCAGGAAACTCCTCGCTAGTTTGCTCCAAGGCGTGAAGCTGCCGGGCATGGAATAGTGACTTCAGGAAAGGTGGTTGCGGCTGCAGGCGAAGGTAAATTGTGGGGTCGTAGTTTCCCATTTTCTCGGAGCTCCAGGCTTGGCGCGGCAGGTACGCTTCACCGCCCGCGCCGCGCTTACCTCACCTTGTGTCGCGCCTGGAACCACGAGACCTCACTTTCCCCTCCACCTCTCCCCCCCCCTGCTGTCACGTCAACTTGCGCGCGGACACGCATCGCAGGACGTAAACAAGGCATCTGGCTTCGCTGATACGCACAAGCCTGTCTTGATCGAAGCGCTTTGGCTGAGCCTTGGTCCGGCGCATTCAAACAAAGCCGTCGCATGCTACTGCGCATCCCCTACCTTTCGAATAGTACTCGGACGGGCTTTCCCACAGTCGCAATCATGGGCGCAGCTATGAAGGAACCCGTGGAGAAGACGGCAAAGGATCCCGTACAAGTAGTGAAGCAGTTGCTGCGGACCGTAGTCCGCATGTTCTACGAGACTGAACATATTGTGATCATGGACGCCCTCTGCTATCACGGCGCACTGCCCGTGGCTGATATGACCATCATTCTGGATGCAGGCAAAAACTCCAAACACGTTAGCAAGATTGCGGGTAAGCTGAGGGAAGCAGGTTTGTGTTCATCGTAGGTATTTCGACACATCTGGTAATCGGCGCT
This sequence comes from Paradendryphiella salina, assembly GCA_900634815.1. Lineage (NCBI taxonomy): Eukaryota > Fungi > Ascomycota > Dothideomycetes > Pleosporales > Pleosporaceae > Paradendryphiella > Paradendryphiella salina. Next base: position 57,645 of record LR132097.1, on the reverse strand, counting down.
AACATTCTCAGCTACACTCAGCATGTCATGCGACAGGGTGCCAACAAGGCATCCAGCAGAGAGTTTTTCTACATTGACTGGCGACATGCTGTCGACTCGATCAAGTACAAAGTCTACAAAATCGACGAGGGGATCAAGAGGGACGCGAAGCCTACGACTGAGAAGCCGGAATTCAAGTGTCTTCGTTGCAAATCGACCTTCACCACCATGCAAGCACTCGACCATCCCGACAGTAACCCAGGGCCTGACGACAGTGGTTTCATCTGCGCACGATGCGGTTTCCGGCTAGACGAGATTGATCCAGACGCTCAAGCAGATGACATCGACGATACCCCCGCTAAATTTAACAAGCTGTTCGGTCCGCTCATCGAAACAATGAAGGAGATTGAGGGCATGGGCAGTCTTCCGGCAATGGAGCCGTCAGATATCATCAGTGAGAGGATCGAATTGCCTCGAGACAGGAACGTCGATCCGGGCACTCAGGTGGAAGTCATCGAAACGACTGCCGGACGGCCAACGGCCGTGAAGGGTATCGATACAGGCCCAGAGAAAATCAACGTGCAGATTGGATCAAGCGCTGAGCAGAACGAGAAGCAGCGAATGGCAGATAAGGCTCGCCAGGAAAAGATCTCCATGCAGAACCAGCTGCCTTCCTGGCATACGCAATCGACTGTAATCAAGGATGCTGCTGGAAATACGGCAGCCGTCAAGCAAGAGGACAATGGGGTATATGCACCCAGCATTAAAACCGAGGGAGGTGAAGCCATTGCCGGTAACCAAAACCTAGATGCCGTCTTCGCTCAAATTGAAGCCGAGCGTCGTAGAAAAGAGCAGGAGGAAGACGATGATGACGATGACGACGAGGACGAAGATGAGTTTGAAGACGTTGATGTCAGCACACCAAGTGCTCTTCCGGACGCGAAGCGTGTGAAATTAGAAACCTCTGCCGCTCCCACACCTTCGGCTGCCGCAACCCCGGCTGCAGTGACTCCAGCTGCGTCGAACGGAGGAGAAGAGAGTGAGGAGGATGAGTTTGAGGACGTGAATTGATGTTTGCATAGCGTTGGAGTTTGGGATTGACAAGCCCCGATCATCTGGGATGGGGCTCATGTGGGGAAACAAAACACGATTAGAGGTAAGGCGCAGAGGCGTTGTAAATTATGTAGACAAAACTCTGCCACATGCTTCCTATAAGAGTATCAATTCAGCGAGATTCCAGAAGCAGGAAATGATGATTTGCTGCAATCAATATGCCGTGTTGTCAATAGTCCTTGGAGCGGAAGGGATGATGGTGCTCGTGAGTCCGCAGCCCTATGGTCACAAACGACCGGGACCCTAGGCGAGCTTCTGCTTCCACCATCCCACCTTAGACCCCCGCGTGCCTTCACCAAGACCTCCGCACTCGCCCCGCCAACGTCAATCAGCCCCTCCAAAGCTCTGGCGGCATCACCTGATGGATGATTAATTGAAGCGCAAACTCAAAATGGCCGCCTCGACCAAGGATCTGTCTACGCTGCTCGCGCAAGCTACCATTGAAGACCACGACGAAGTACTGAAAGCTACCAATGCGGCCCTCAAAAAGTCCAAAGGCGACCAGAATGCGCAACACACCAAGGCCGTAGCTCTTCTACACTTGGACCGATATGAAGACGCGTTACAGGTCTTCGAAGCTGCGCAAGAACTCCAGAAGAAGGCGCCATTCGAATATGCATATGCGCTCTACAAAGCCGGTAATGCGACCAGGGCTGTGGAAGTAGTGCAGGCGGCAGGACCAAATGCAGACCGTGGGATGAAGCATATGCTTGCTCAAGCTGTACGTGTTGAGCAGTCGAGGGTGCGCATACGTGGCTAATAGATTCCAGGCATATCGCTCAGAGAATTTCGCCCAGGCCACAAAGATCTACAAGGAGCTCGCAGACCAGAACGTACAAGACGAGGAATACGACATCCGGATCAACTCCGGGGCCGTGGACGCGCAATTGGAATGGACAGGACAAGGCGAGCTGGCACAGAAGAAGCAGCCCACACGGGAGGATCTCGAAGTTTTCGAGACCGCTTTCAACGCAGCATGTGGCAGCATCTCGCGCAACGAGTTTGGTCAGGCTCAGGTGTGCTTGAAGCGCGCAAAGGATCTGTGCAATGCGCTTTCCGACATGAGCGAGGAAGAGAAGCAGGCTGAACTGCTGCCAATCACCGTGCAGCAGGTTTATGTCTTGACACAACTGGGAAAGATTGATGAAGCCGAGGAACTGGCCACCACAATTCCCTTTGCTGAGTATGAAGTTTCGGAAATCTCCATGTACAACTGCTAACAGTCCCAGTATTAAGGAGCTCTCGACCCGCTACATTGCCCAGGTCAACAGCATTGCCGCCTCAAAAGAGCATTCGAATCCCTACCTCTCACATCGCTTATTCCACTCGTCGCCCCAGCCTCCCGTCACCGATCAACACTTTTCTTATCAATCCAATATCTTGCGACAGGACGAATATGTCATCTCATTACTGTCGCAGAAGGTGGCCGGTGTTGCAGAGTCGACTGAAAAGGTCATCTCCGCGTCTCCTGCCCCGTCTCTCTCCCCGGCTGTCAACATGGCCGCTGTTCTCAATGCCGCGGCCCATGCTAGGAACACGGACACGGACAAGGCTGCTCTAAAGGAAATTCTGCCCTTACTTGAGAAGAGGCCGAATGATGTCGGTTTGATACTAACGATAACGCAACTATACGTTCTTGCAAACAATCATGCAGCTGCGACCTACCTTCTTGAATCCTTCTTCAAGCGTCTAGAGCAGAGCGGCTCTGCTTCTGACCTTGATGTACGCTTTGCACCAGGTCTAATTGCGGCACTTGTCTCATTATATGCGCAGCAGGGACGCCCGGGAGCTTCCAAGAATGAATTAGCAAAGGCCGCTGAGTACTGGCGGAAGCCTCATAAGTCACAGACAGAAGCACCCTCAAAGTCTTTGATGGTTGCTGCTGGCACAGCTCTCCTTGACACGCACAACCCGGAAAATGTCAAGTCGGCAGGAGAGATTTTCAAAGGCTTGTACGACCAAGATAACGAAGACCGGGCGGCAATTGCCGGCCTTGTAGCAGCGTACAGCATCACGGATCCGTCCTCAATACCTGCGGACCTACTGGCGTACTTGCCAGAAGCAAACCGCCTAGTGTCCGATATCGACGCTTTTGAGCTTGAGAAAGCTGGCGTACCCCTCGGTAGCCTACATTCGGTCAACCTTGCAGCTGAATCGCGGAAACGCGGTCTTACATCAACCAATGTGGCGCCATCGAGGGCGAAGAGGTTACGCAAGGCACGGATGCCAAAGGACTATGTAGAAGGCAAGAAGATGGACCCCGAGAGATGGCTGCCAATGCGTGACAGGAGCTACTACCGACCAAAGGGGCGGAAAGGAAAGAAGAAGATGGAAGGTCTCACACAAGGAGGAATGGTAGCAGAAGAGAAGGGTACACCGGCCGCTCAGGAGAAGAAGGGTGCGGACAAAGGCAAGAACAAGAAGAAGGGCAAGGGCGGAAAGTGGTGAGCGTTGAATAGGTACACCAACATCGCCGGTCTCTCTACCAAAACTTGTAAACCACACGTGAGTCCTAACACGCACATGGTTGTATGTATGATGCTGCGAATGCGAGGCATGCAGCATTGCCCCACTTTGCACCTTGCGTTAGCTCCAAGCTACCCTTCCCGCGTAAATCTGCCATCCACAAACTTCACGCCAGCAAGCAAACTTCAGAACAACCCATTGTTCCAATGTGGCGATTCAGTGCTGGCGCATCAAGATCTGGACGAAAACCGGAGCAATTGAATAGAGCAATGATTGCGCTAATTAAGAAACAGCAAGTGGACAGAAAAACCGGACGTCTTACAAGAAGCCGAGGTTGACCGCACGCCTTTACTCTTCGATGACTACCAAATAGGGCTAGTTTTGTGACAAGCTGGTACGTCTGGGCCTAGGTTACCTTGGATCACCGTGGAAGCTCCGTTCATAGTTGACAGGTTGCAGTCGTTGGTACTTAAAGCCGGGGTTGGGTCGCGCTTGTAGTTGCGCTGTATTGATATACCCATCACTTTCACCACCTTCCAACATCCACCGTTGCTTTCCTAACGAATAGCAACATAAAGCCAAAATGCCAGGCCAAGAGACTCGCCAATGGATCCTTTCCAACCCTCCTCGTGGAGACCCTGTGATTGAAGGAGACGACGCCACATTTAAGCTCGCATCCACTACACTACCTACCCCAGGAGCCGACGAAGTGCTTATCAAGATGCTATATCTCTCAAACGACCCTGCCCAGCGAGGATGGCTTGACCCCACGATTGAGGCTGATCGTCTTTACGTCGAGCCCGTCAAGAAGGGCGACGTGATGCGTTCTATGGCTATCGGCGAGATCGTCGAATCCAATGCCAACAGCCTGAAGAAGGGCCAAATTGTCATGGGAGTTTTCGGCTGGACCGAGTATACCGTCGTTTCCGCAAAGGCCGTTCGCCCCGTCCAGGCCGACGAGAGCGCCGGGATCCGCCCTACGCACTTTATCGGATCCCTCGGTGGCACCGGTCTGACAGCCTACTATGGTCTTATCGACATTGCCCGCGCTTCGCCTGCCGACACCATTGTGGTTTCCGGGGCCGCAGGCGCTACCGGCTCCATGGTCGTCCAACTCGCCAAGAACGTCATCGGCTGCAAGCGCGTCATCGGTATCGCCGGCGGGGCCCAAAAGTGCAAGTGGGTTGAAAGCCTTGGCGCAGATGTCTGTATCGACTACAAAGCTGCTACTTTCGAGCAAGACCTCAAGAAGGCTACCGAGGGCTTTGTAGAAGTCTACTTCGACAATGTCGGGGGTGATATCCTTTCTCTCATGCTCGGCCGCATGAAGCGCCACGGACGCATTGCTGCGTGCGGCGCGGTCGCGACGTACAACTCCATGGGCGAGAGTGGTGTCAAGAACTGGTTCGAGATTATCAGCAACCGTATTGAGATCAAGGGATTCATTGTCATTGATGCTATTGAGAGCGGCAAGGCGGGACCCATGGTTCAGGAGCTTATCAAGGCGGCCAAGGAGGGCAAGATTCAGATTGGTCCTGAGACAGAGACTGTGGTACCAACCAAGTTTGAGGATGTGCCCAAGACTTGGACAATGTTGTTCAAGGGGGGTAACACTGGAAAGTTGGTTACACAGATCCAAGCTTAAAGCGAACGATGAGTCCGATGCTTGATAAAGAAAATATAAGAGATTCCCAAACAGTAACAGAGAAACACAGTGTTCTAGTTTTTTTTTTTTTTTTTAGTTTTTTACAGGCAAATGGTGAAATGGGACAAACATTCAGACCTTCCCGTATGTGAAACCTTGGTTGCAGACTGTCCGTATACGAAAGACACTGGCACATGGCCCTTGGGCATTGCCTCTAGTATCGTCAACTAGCATACGCTATAGTCACATCGCATCCTGAAGCGAATAGGACAAAGTCTCCAGAACCCTCCGTCGCAGTTGCACAGGAAAGAGCACCATGAACAAATAGCCCCACACGCCCCGAAAAAGACCAATCACATCATCACCAGTCTCGTCGTGGCAACGTCTGTCTAGCATCCAGCCTACCGTCGATTTTCTCATTTCAACCGCTTTTCCTCCACCCAATCCAACCCCTTCCTCGACACCGACGCTAGGGAAACCAGGTCCAGGAATTGGCTGGGTCCTGTAGGATATCTGCGCCGCTGCGCTGGGAATCAGCGGCGTACGCTGTTTCCTCCTGCTTGTCGGCGTCTCGTCGTATATGTCCCTGGCGATGGACATTCTCTATAGAGACCATGTTCGTGAGGGCCGTGATGCCCGTTTCTTCAACGCATCGTATTCACAGGGAAAAATGCAAAGGTTCAACGACACGTAACTCAACACATGGGAATGACCATCAAGGAGAATCCGCATTGCTATTGAATGCAAGTCTGCAGCATCTCATACCCGTCCCCGTCTCAGCACAATCCAGCCAATATCCCTATCACAGGACTCAAGCTCTGTCTTTAGCATCCCTTCGCAGGTGTGGGGTCCATCCTCTGAGAGTTCCAGCGGAAATATTGTACGCCTCGGCAACGCAGCCATCGAAGGCGTACGGAAAGCAAGACAACCCATGCCTATCTCGAGGTGTGTACTAGGATTGTTCGGACGGCGTAGACGAGGTAGATAGGGTAGGCATGCGAGTATGTTGTCGGAGGGAATCTAGAAACCACCGCGAAGCGCGAGGACCAAATGCAATGTAGCGCCGCCCTCAAGCTGGTAGTCTGCTGCCGTCTTGTCGTCGCTCCTAGAGGGCCACGTTAGCTTTTATCCTTTTGCGTCGCATGTGAAAGAAAGAATTGTAGGGAAGTGTAATTGTATGAGAAACGGTAAAACGTACATCTGCTTTCCACCGTAAATCAGACGTTGTTGTGCAGGCGGAATACCCTCCTTCTCCTCGACGCGCTCCTTTATTCTCGAGACCTGTGGGTGCGCTATTAGCTTCTTCCCCAGACAAAGCGGTTCTGTATCGCCCTCTCCCAGTTTTCTATCGCAAGCCTTCCACAGTAGGTGCCATGGCTAAAGCCCGGCTGGCGAAGCTGGGATCTGCGTACCTTGTAGTCGGCCTCGATGTCGAGCTCGATCTCCTTGCCGGTCAGGGTTCGTACTCTGTCGCTCTTGTCAGTCTTCCTATTCGCTCGCTTTGTTTCTCATCGCCTGTCGCGCCTGCCACCTACTTGATCTGCATCTTGTCTGTCCTTGTCTGACTCGCGCTTCGCGTCGTTGGGTTTACGCCTCGGTGCGTCAGGTACAAGGGCGTTAGTTGAATCTGGAGGCCGTGGTAGATATTCCGGGTAATGGTGATAGAAGGAGGAAAAGGCACTCGACAAGGAAAGTTATAGGCAGCGAAGTGGTGATGGCGCTTTGCTTTGACACCAAAGCAATCGTCAGGCTGCAGCAGCTGAACCACCGACCACCGACGGTGGGGTCAAGCCCCGCCACGAGGCGGGGCAAAAGTGTGGCTGGTGCGTGCTGATCTGTTCTGCTTTACACTACCGCTATTACCTGAGCACGACAAATGAGCCGAGGGAAGAATATAATCGTGATGAGCTATCGGCATATTGAGCTCATGACATGGGACGTGAAGATGGCCATGCAAATAACACAGTAGGATCCCAACCGTGGAATTATCCTGCATCCTAATGAATCGCTTGCTCAAGCCAGCAACTGCGGTCATAACGTGAACATTCGATCCAGCGTTTTGTAGTCAAGACAAAATCACGGAAAGAAAGTTACCTACATTCTCATCCCTCGTCTTGTTCTCTAGCTCCGATCACCATCTCGCAAGGACATGTGCTTTTTATCGGCAAGTCACCTCGCCGAAGAGTATCCCAAAGCGTTCTTACGCTGTGGTTGGACAGAGCCAGAAGCCAGCTGAGTAGACTAGTGCAACGTCGAGTCTGACGGCCCTAGTAGTGTAGTCCTTCGCCTAGGAGAAGAAGAAAACAAAGACGGAGAGTCGTCTGCCGCACGCAACCCATCGCAGGGGTTCCAAGTAGGCTGTAGCATATACGCTGATACTAGTGCACTTAGCTGCAAGTTGCGACGTCGATTAGCGGCTCTCTGTATATTCTTTGTACTCACCAGTGTCGGTACTCAGAACAAGAAGAAGTTTCAGGGGCAATACCACAGAAGCTTCTTTAGTCAAATGTCCGATGCAACATGATGGAGAAACACGGATGAATTGATACTAATGAAGAAGCTAAACAAGAACAAGACGGGTATCGACCTCAGCCCCAAATACCAGCTAAGAGCCCTTGTCCTTGAACAAGTTCCCCATTCCCTACCATCTGCCATACAAAAAAGCATCTTTCAACCGCCCAACGGCTCCCAGCTCACGAATCTTCCCATTCGACCTAGGATATAGTTGGATGGAAGCCACGTCGGCTACGTCGTCAATACCGCTATAAGTCAATTCTCCCTCTATCCAACCAAATCCCCTGCCTTTTTCAAGCGCTACACCGCTATCGAAAGAGACGCCGAAGTCCTTCCAGAGGCTACAGGTCCAAGAAAAAAAAAGGCAAAAATGGTATATACACGAGGGCGAAGGAGAACTAAAGGAGGAAGTACTCCGAACTGCGTAACTATATTTGGTGGCCGAACCAGCAAAGATGAATGAGTACGGAGAAGGAGAGAGAAGTAGGTGCCAAATGGTAAACTGAAAGAACCGAAATAGATTAGAAAATGCTTGCCTATCTAAAAAGGGGGGGTTCTACGCGGGGGTGGGTATATGTGAAGCAACTCGATCGCCAAAAGTGAGAGCGAAGACAACAATACTCAAGATGGGGGAGATTGCATAAGTTTGTGAAAGTAAGCAAAAGAGAGATGGAGACAGTGCTGTCCGCTGAAGTTGCCGCTCAGGACGCCCGCCGATTAGATACTGGCTGATCCAAGCTCGATGGGGGGTAGTGATAATATGCGATGTGCCTGATGTCATGATTCCCTGCTTGCTTGTGAATGCACTCCCGCCCAACCAACAACCACACAACTCATCCTCTGTAATGGGGCACATGCACGCAGACAAGCCCCAAGACTACAAGAACAGAAACGCCGTTCGAGCATAAGAAGAAAACCAGGCTATAATGCCGATCAAATACAGGGATGCGAACTACGCAAATAGATGCCACGATCAAGACGAAAAACAGGTACCGATCGCGAGGCCAGCAGGGCAGGGCAATCGAGTAGCGACAACGGGGAAGTGAAAAGGCCAAAAATATTAGGTAAACGATATAGTACAAGGAAATAGCACCGGAATTAGCCGTTGAGCAATCGGAAGGGGGCCATGTACCGAGAATAGTGATCCCCCAAAGGAGAAGGACGTTCGCTCCAACCCAGCGTCTAACGGCTATATTGTCATTGGGGTGCGACCGAAAGAAAAGCCGTGGGCATAAATCCCAGTGTAAAGCAGGCGGATCCTGTAAAAAAATCCCCCGGACTACCGAGCCAGCGAACAAATAATGGCGAGTAAGCTGAGCGTTGTTCTCAACGCACAAGGACGAGAAAGACAAGTGCCGTAGCAAGCAGCCATTTTCGCGCGCATATGTCTGTTTTTCTCTCCATGTACTAAACGTCGCATGTTTCGCCATGTGCGGGGTTATAAGCGCAGGTGGGAACAAGACTCAAGGACGCACCGTGGCGGGCAGTGCTGACGAAACCCATCATTTCCTGGAGTCTGCAGCCGGGAAGGTGGGGAGGCGAATACGCACAAAGGGTAGCGATGTAGCCAGCAACCGTCAAATGCCAGGCAAAATAGCCCACTCGTAAGTGAACTTTTGCCGTGCGTCGTCGCAAAGACATTGCTAAAGTCATACCAAGGCTCGACTGGTATCGATACGCCGCGATAAAACGCCAAATATTACCAGCATACGGTGCCCGAAAAAGAAATACAGATACGGGGACGACCTAAGATGGAAGCGGCTCTTTAATCGGAGGGGCCTTCCCAGCTTCCGGTATTTATGCTCGGACTCGGGAATATCGCCCAGTTGTCTAGAACGTCGTGCGTGCGAGAGATTACGTCCAATGTGTGTAGCCGTGAGAACGACATTGCGATGCAATTTCATGAGATGAGGGAAGACGTTCCTTGGTGGGGTTGCAGGGCCGTGCGCTAAGATTTCGAGATGGAAAGAAAGCCCGGATTCTGGGACTGTGTGGAATCCGGCTCATCTCGCTTGCAAATCATTGGTAACTTGTTTAGAAAATGGGAAAAAGGAAGAAAAAAAACTTGCGCAGGAAATCTTGTGATGTAACAGGTGTGCAATTCCATCCCTAGCTCGTATTCTGGTCGCCGTCGCATTCCCAAGGCCGCTGCTTCGAGACGCGTGTGCGTACTTCTTATCGAAGGACCGATAATGCTCCCCAATAGCAACCAATTTGGATTCGTATGGCAATGCTACTGAAGTCGTCCCCTGGCCTAGTGGTCACCAGCTTCTCGTTTGGGAGATGACATATATCCCCGGTCCCAATGTTGATGTGTGCCGTGCTTGGGCGTTTCAGGTTGAACACCCATTGACGTTGGCGCATGAGTGGGCTGGCTGTGTCCTCGAGCCTCATTTCTCTGAGGGGGAGTAGCGTACGCCTGATCTGGATTGGGCTTCGTCCTGCTCTCTGCATCTCTTGCTTCTTTTGCTATGTCGCATTGCCGCACGATCGCCTCATGCGCAAGCCCAGAAACTGTGCCTCGTCGACTCAATGAACCCGTGGAGCCTTCTACCGCTCGCGGGGATGCATCAGACCGGTTTCGGGCATGTCCTCGTCGTGCTGGTGTCGACGTTGATGACGACGATATGTGTGAGAACGATGGCGATGCATTGGATCCCGGCGCCGATGTAGGGGGTGGCGCTGGTTGGTGTGGACCTTGGGCCTTGCGCTTTTTGGGGGAGCTGGTGTACTCTAGGTCAGACGCATGCGACGCTGCACGTTGCCGTGACTGGTGAACAGGCGAAGTTTTGTATTTACCTGAAGGCGTAGCTGGCGGATGACCGCTCGAACTCTTTTCCTGTGAAGACGACGATGGAGGGACCCAATGGTGGAAGTAGATTGATGGGGAGGACTGCTCTTGTTGTTGTGTCTGTGTTTGATGTAATTGTTGCACACCTGCTGGAGCCGCAGGGGGTTGTTGAATGGCCATCTCGTTCGTTGTCAAGCGCGGAAGTTGCGACTGGGGTAGGGATCGTTGTGCTGTGGCTGGCGGGCCACCAAGACCAGCTTGTGCAGCTCTCGCGCGTGGTGATAGTGGGCCGCCAGTGTACCCGGTATTGGGAAGCGGAGTTTGTTGATTTTGTGTAAGTAGAGGCTGTCCAGGTAGGACAGATGTTGGCGGGAGTATCGTTTGCGGGGCTTGCACTTGACCAGCGTATGCTGTCAGTGGTTGCTGTCCAATCAATCGTGGATCTCTTCGAGAATCTGGAGAGAGCTGTGCTTGCGCCTGAGCCTGAGCCTGCTGATGGGCAGCTTGGACTTGAGTGGTGTACTGTTGTATCCACTCAGCGCTGATGTTGGCCAGGTTGCCTCCGCCGATGCCGGCGAATATTATCGGTACCAGATGAGGTGGTATTCCGCCTTGCATAGATTCTCGAAGCATCGACTGCTCGACCTTGCGTTGCTCAAGCCGTAATGTTTCCTGTCTCGTCTTCTCCTCCTCTTGCTTCCGTCTCTCTTCTTCGGTTTTGGCCGCCAGCCAGTTCTTCATACCATCTTCCGCCCCCTGCCACTGAGGTGCTGGAGGTAATTGACCTAGCGAGGAAGACATTGGTGGAGGTCCTCGCGCCGGATCCGGCAGCGTCATGGCTGAGGGTGGAGGGAGACCCCGGTGAGGCGTTCCCATCGTGTGAGTAGAACTGGCAGGCTGTGAGGGAGGTGATGGCCTGTCAGAGTATCGAGCAACCGTAGAAGATGAGAAGGCTGGAGAGTAGGCATGGGGTTTGAATTCGATGTCGGGCTTGACGGGGTTAGAGAGTGTGAGCAACATGGAGGAAAGTGGAGCCGATGTAGAATGATATATTATGCAAGCAAGCCGGCATTGAAAGGAGTAGATTTTTTGGTAGACGCCAAAATTTCAAGGTCCGGAAGGAGAAGGAATAGTGTACATACTTATTCACGGGGGTATGTTTACCGGAAGGACCGTTCACATACGACCCAGGGTGCGACCAGTAGCCGTTGCCTTTGGGGCTAGACTGAATATGTCCCTGGCGCAAGGGCTTCGATCTCATTCGCGGTTAAAGCAGGGCAACAAAGAAGAGAGGGGAGGATAACAGGCAAAGTTCGATGCAACGAACATCAAGCCCCGTAGAAGGTCGCGTGGGCCGAAGTGGTCGATCAGGTCCAGATTGGAGCCAGATGAGTGAAAGTGGGCAACAGTGGGGATTAGTGTGCAAGAAGGGAAGAGGACCGACTCGAGTCGGGCCAACCAACGGCAAGGATGCCCGCAAAGACTTGAGAGCAGCACGAAGAAACGGCAGGCCGTACGTCAAGGACAGCCGATATGTGGCGTTGGGCGGTAGAGGGAGGGGAGGGAAGTTAGCAGGGATATGCATGGAACGGGACGATTGTCAGCAAGTGCAATGTTGTTGGAACTGCAGTGCGCGTACTTGTAGTCCCACCATGCGACGCGCCTTGGAGAATGCCTCCGGTTGACACAAAATCCGGTAGCGGTTCCCACTTGTGGCGCTGGATTCGCCGCAGGACTGCGTCTGTCCCGTTGTCAGCCAAGCATGCTCAGCTCAAAATCAGCAACCATAGTTTGATGATACATCCATCCGCCTGAGACTAGACGCATGGGCCTGGCGTCGCGGATACCTCCACTTTGGCCTCGTTGATGCCCTGTCCCTGTGTATGGTAAGGTAAGGGCTATGGTTTCCACCTTACACAGACACGAGGCACTACGGGGTTGCGCTGTATATTGCACCGAACGAGCCCTGGAAACGTTGTTACAACATTGGTCAATACCGGGAATGCTTCAGCTTTGCTCTCGTGTGAAGCGGCTCTACTACCGTAATTTGGGTGTGCAATTCCCGCTTGTTTGGGATAGCAGCCCAGACGCTTTGGGTAATTAGATGTGCAACTCTGCTTTGAACCACGCCCGTCGCTACTGGGTTCATTGCACAGGTCCCTCGTGGCGGCTCAAAGATTGCGATGTGGACTGAAAGGCGTGGCCTAGGGAATCTGAGCCGTGCGCTAACAACAGCCAGCAGGGTCAACGTCCGGGAGGAAGCGAGCGCAAGATTACCGCTGCACGGCTTGTGTGGCCTGGCTCTATCTAGCCTGTCCACGTCGCATGATTAGGAAATGAAGGGTCATCGCCGTCGTCACGACCTCAGCCATGCAATATCCCGAAGCGGAAGCGTTAAATGAAGGTTTCGTGTTCGAAGAGCTTTCGTGCATCAGGACGGGTCCTTGGAATTGGTGGGTGGAAACGCTTTCTGTGGCTCTGCTGCAGAACCTGTTCCAAGCTTAGTGGAATGCCCGAACAAGTATACAGACGCCGTCGTAGCGTCAACGGCTGAGCGAGGTTTGATGACTAGCACGGTAGTGGTACGGGCCAAGGAACCGACTCCAGCCTGTCAGCCTTGGGTGCCCCTCCGGATCGACGTAGTCTGATATTCGGCATGGCCAATCGATAAGAACGCTGACCATGAACCCGACACCTGACCCGGGAGTGTGTCACTATGCGGTGCTATAGCTCGGGGACGAAGCGAAACTTGTTGATCCTCACGTGCGCGCTTCTCTCCATTTGGTAGCCTGGTCTAATTAGTGGTGCACCAGTATTGACGGCGTGTTCCCACTACAGAACGCAATAAGCACGCAGATGACAGCTCTCGCAAGCCCATCCTGAGGGAGGGAATGGATCAAACAGACGCGGCGTTGCGCAACGCCCGAGCGCCTGGCACCAGCTCGAGCAATCGACTAGAAACGTAAATTTCCGTGTAGGCGCTTAGGCTATACCAATTCAGGTCATGCGGCGGATCTACGTGAAACCCGCGGCGCACCGGATCTGTACGAAGGATCTTTGAGTATGATTTCCGGCCCTGGTTGACGACTGTCTTGACCAATCAACTTCACTCCGCCCCCGGCAACGCTCATAATCGCAGTTAAATTGGGAATACCATGGCGAAATTGCTGGTGACGGCATTGCCTGGGCACAAATGATGGTGGGGAAGAGGCTCTGTTGTCTAGACCAAGCAGACAATCTCTCGACCAGACGCTGCCGGATCAGTAGGGCAGCAGTGCTTTCAGCAATCAACCCGTTGACAGCCTGCTACTTCGAGATGAACACATGTTTGTGTGCGCACGAGGAAAACCAGGTCTGGAAGAACACGCGGGAAGGATCCGGTAGTAACCCGAAGGCAGGGGTGGCTTTGATACCTATCTTGTGTATATGTATTCACCATGGTCCAATGTGTGAACAAAACCCAGCAGATGCAACTTACGAGCGCCAGAGGCTTGTACTCACTGACACAACAGCGGTGGCCCAATGAAGAAACATGAAAGGCCATTTTACCTGCCGTGCGAGAGCCAAGAGCCACAGGATGAAGAAACGGTAAGGCTTGCAGTACGAGTTGTTAACAAGACGCAGCAAACAGCATATGCAAATAGTCAAGATAAAGGAGCAGTGAATCGGAGCAGGAAATCGCGAAAAGCTGCTGCTAATGCACTGATGCGGCAATGACCAGTGGAACAAGAGGAGCCGAACGGCGCACTTCTCTTCAGACCGAGATGCCGCTTTGCGGCAAGCGACCAGGCAAGATCAGGCGGGTAGTCGCTCGAAAACAAGTGTGCAATGCACGTAAGCCGCAACTCAGTCGTCGATCCCTCGCATCCCGGGATTTTAGAACCATTGGAGCCGGCTAGTCTTCCAATGTTTAGTCTCCGTACAGAACTTTCTGCTCCGCTCGTAATCGCTTGCCCCTTCCCAACCTTACTGCCCTCCTAGGCAAAGTGGCGTAGTCGTGGGAGAGCTGTTGCACCCACCTTTCCACCTGGCCCATCTCTTGATGCAGCTACAAAGCCCGCAGATCTTTGCTTCATCTTTGAGAAAATCAGACCACAGATCAGCGTCGACCTGCTTTGGTGTCGCATCTCCACCGTTTCAGGTACCCAGAAACGACACGACCGCGCGCTGCTCCTCCGTCTTCTCGGAGAGGCCGATTGTGACTCAACACACAGTCGATGCGGCCACCTGCTTGCGAAGGGGAGAAAACGGTAGTTACGGGAGGCAAAGTGTACGCGTGGTGGGAGGCGAAAGTGTTCGTCAGGGGAAGAGTAAGCGGTAGTTTGCCTCTTGGATCGGCAGTGAGGCTTACCTATTTGGGATGTACCACAATCCTACCCGTACACTGATCTTTCTTACCGAATCACAGAATTCGTAGCATCTTGATGCTTCGGTCGCATGCTCTTCTTACGGGCATGGTCATATTTCAAGCTACCTATAATACGACCTGTCGCTTGGAGCAATTGCCTAAATGCTTCAGTTGTGATTTGTTTCCCGTGACCTATACGCTCCCTACATGGCTTCATGCTTCACACGTTAGCAATACTTGTCAATATGTGCGTAGACAATTGCCGGAATTCTCAAGGGACATTTCCCCCTTTCTTCCCTGTTCCAACCCAGCTCAGCACCATTACTACCCTCATACTGATCCGCGTACTCGCCTCCCATCCACCTCCCCTGAAGCGTTTTCCGGAGGTACTACCTATCTTATCTCTAGTCTAAGACTAAGTCCTAGGCGAAAAGCCTCGACCCAGCCTCTTCTATCCTCTGCCATTGTTCTTATCCACCGAATCATGCTCCGATCCCTATGGTAAGCAAGGTCGCTAACACCGCAGCTATGACAAGCCACCAAAAGAAAAAAAAACCGCCAACAATTTTCCACAACCCCTACACATGCATGGATCTTGGATACCTACACCCAACATTGCTTGTGCCGTCTTGCTCGCTTGAACAATCTACTACGTGTTAGACAACAATCACTTCGAATATTTCGCCTGTTAATTGATGCACATCTAGAACAGCAATTATGACATCATGTCTGTCGTGTGGTAAACTATTATATTATTGCATGAAAAGCTTGCGGGTTATGTCGGATATATATCTACGCCAATATGCAATGTTTTCCCTATGTCGCTATAGATAGAAGCTCACCGGTTCCTTGATTTGTCGGTGAAGATGCAGATGAAGAAAAAGGAAAAACAAGAGGTATCATCTCGACCAGTAATCGCCCTAATCCCATTGTGCCAAATGAATATAACAAGGTGCGCGCCTGCCTCCTGCAAACAAAAGGAAATAAACAAGGCTTGCCAACCTCAGATCACGGCTCGAGAAAGCAAGGCTCGAATAAACGCTCTCCCAGAATATGTCGGTTGTAGAGTGGCCCAAAACGAGGGCAAATGAGGCAATCTTTATGCCATGGTGACGGCAGCATCGTTCGTGTGGCACCGCTAAGAAGCGCCCAAAGTAGTAAATAGGAAGTGATATGTCGCGGCTAAAGACCCGAAAAGCGTAGGTGGAGTTCCGCAAAAAAAAAAGAGCGTCCATGATGTCACAAAACCTTGGAAAACGTGCCAGCCACGTCGTAGTATCTGGGACGTGATGAAAGCGTCATGACAAGCCACCAATCTCAAGAGATCGGCCTGCTGGCTTTTGAAAAAGGTATGGAAGAAGGAGGGGCCTTCGAGTGGAAGAAGTTCCTTGTTCGGTACGGAACCCAATGCGTCTGCGAGCCGTAAAAACAACCCTTGCCCCAAAGTAACAGCGCTTCTACTACGTCGGAGCCGGGGTTACAAAGCGCCGAAACACCGACCTACGTCAGGCATTGGCTCGTTTCTTTCTCATCTTGTATTCGGCTTTTGCTACGCGCATAAGCAGCTCCTCGTCCTTGATGGGAATCCAAGACGTCAGCACCTTCATAGCGTTTTCGAAGTCGGAATCGAGTAGAATCTCTCGCGTCGCATCGATGAGTGCAGCCGATGTCGCATGCAGTACATCCATGTCTCCGCCAAATCTGGAGTCTGGAGTATTAGAGTGCGACCTGTCGCCTAGGAGCATGAATACGTCCCAAACGCGTAGCTGGGCCGCGAAGGGGAGCGAGTAGTTGAATAAAGTGAGATACCATCGGGTACCGTACGCGGTCGATGTGATGCCCATATCGATCTATAGAGGCGTATTAGCGTGTATACAATGTTATCACCACCCGTTTGGACTTACTAGCTTCTGTGCGACCTCGCCGCCACGCAGCCAATTGGTCTCGAAGTCATCGAGAGCCTCCATAAGGCCTTGAAATCCAGCCTCATAGAGTCTCTCCATGCCCCTTAATTGCCATAGTCGCACGAGCATGACGAATGCTCTGTCTTCCTCGTAATAGCAAAGAAGGGTCGCAGTCAACGCGGCCATGCCTTGAACATAGCCCGTTTCAGGCAGGTACAGTGACATGGCGTGTAGTACGCGAAACAGTAGGCGCTGTCCGCCACGGTATCGCCGGCGGAACATGATGTGTCTGTTGATGGTGCGCGGTACATCCACATCGATTTGCACATCTTCAGCCGAGCTTTCCTCCTGGAGTTCGTAGAAATTGACAATGAGCTCCTCTTCCGTGGGACTATTGGGATCGGCTTTGGCGCTGGCAGCTAGGAAGGAGTACCAAGCAGTTGCCCTCCAGCGATCAGGTATGCCCTTCCAAGTACGGGAGATGACTTTTGGATCCTTGGTATCAAACTCGAAAAGCATGCCGCCCTTGTCTGCACCGGCGTGAACGACCTTGGCCATCTTACGCCATTTCTCATTACGCTGGATTTCCTTTGCCTTCATGACTTGGGCAGACCTACCGCCCTCGCGTTGTTCGGCAACTTCGGCCAGGCCTGGTGGCAATTTGAGCATGTCGCTGGCCTCATCCCGCAATCTGCGGTCCCGATTGTGAGGCAGTCTGTTTGTCGCATGTCGTAACGGTCTATGGGAGCTGCGGGAGCCTGATGTCTTTCCAGAGAAGATGGATCTTGTGGGTTTCGAAGACGCGCCAGAAAGCCGTCGTTTGGGTGAAGCCGACCTAGGATCTGCGGAACGAGACGAGCGGCCTCGCGATGCACTCCGACCTAATCTGTGCCGCCTAGGCTTCTCTGATAGGAGCTGAAGCGTTGTGGCGACGCGTTGCACGCGGGGTTCGTCTGGTCCATCCAAGCCTTCGCCATTAGATTTGGATCTTGACTTTTTCGGAATAATGAAACCATATCGGTCGACCTCCCCACCCTCAAGATCCGCCCAATCTTCTAGCCCGCCAGCAGCCTCGGTGGGCTCTTTGATGATGATGCTGTGTCTCGAGCTCATGAGAGAGCTGCTGTCCTCGCTGTCTCGGATGGCCAAGTTGTTGACACTGCCATGGCCCCGATGGCTGTTGTGGATGCTGCTTGTATCTTCCTCTGGTGTATCCCAATTGACAGCACTCTCGTTTCCGTACATGTACATGCAGCGCACCTTGCGCGACAATGTCATCTCGTCGGTCGATAGTACTCGATGGCTTGAGGATCGCGCCCTGTTAGAGTAGTGTGAGGGTGTTCGCGGTGAGAGGTGTCTTGTGCGGGGTTTGGGGGGCGGCGAGAGTTGTTGCTGGTTGGGAGTGGCTTGTGCCTGCGATTGCTCCTTCGGTTGCTCCTCGACTTGTTCCTGCAGTTGCGGCTGCTCCTTCTCTCGCGGCGGCGTGCTCGGGGTGGGTGTGCCTTCTACTAGCAAATCCATTTGTTTACTCCGCCTATTCGCCTTCTTCCCGCCCAACATCATGCTGCCCCGCTTGGAGAAGGAGATTTGGGCATCCGAGGAGATGTCGTCGAAGCTGCCCGTGGGAATGATACAATCAAGTCCTGAGAAGGCGGCGGCGGCGGCGTCGTCGTCGTTGGCATCGTCCTCGCTCTTGTTGTCGTCTTCGTGGGGTGCATCGCCCGTCTCTGGTGAGCGCTGGGCGGTTGCGCGCTCATCCTGCACTACTATTGCAGGCAGACTCGGCGTCTTGCGCAAGCTCGTCGGTGAAGGCGGTTCGTTGGTCGTGGTGCCATGGGAAGGGGCCAGAGCCGAATCTCTACGGTCGTCATCTTGGCCTAGCAACGTGCGCTTGAGAACAGAGGCTCGCGGCCCCGGTGAAGTGCGTGGGCGGCGGACGCTGCTGAGCCATGATCGCGACGCGGGGCCCTTGGTCGAAAGGGTGTTGTGAGGATTCG
This sequence comes from Paradendryphiella salina, assembly GCA_900634815.1. NCBI lineage: Eukaryota > Fungi > Ascomycota > Dothideomycetes > Pleosporales > Pleosporaceae > Paradendryphiella > Paradendryphiella salina. Next base: position 38,888 of record LR132097.1, on the reverse strand, counting down.
AAAGTACAGGTGCCAGCGGATTCTCAGCCTCGCGCGGCTCCACCGCGGCGTGGCCAGAGGGATTCACGGCCTCATCTCTCATCATGTGAGACACGGGTCCTGGTCATGAAGTTGGTCCCCGGCCAAAGTAGCGGCTTGCAAAGCGAAATGAAGGGGCGTGGTCGAGGCCGCACCCTGCGACTGTGTACCAAAGTGCAGCGGCGATGGTATTCCGGGCTACGTTTGGGCAGTGCAGCGACTTCAATGCTATAGGCAAGAACAGGGCAACTCAAGGACAAAGACGTCTGCGACGGCTGCTAGCTTAGAAGAGACCCTGGCGAGGTTTACTGGGGAAAAGGGGCGTTGCGATCACTTGGGTCGTGGGTCGCATGCCTCCTCCACACTCGCTGCCGGTCGGAGATTGCCCAACGCGCCGCTTTCGTGTGACGCCTGCTCACAATACCAGCCCATACTTGCCCAGACTTCACCAGACCATGTTTTCCGTGTCGCATCTTACACCGCGTTTTTCTCATCGCACTCTCCCACCCTTTGCGTTCGCTGTTGTCAGTTGGACACCCGACGCACGCGCGACGTAGCATCTACGCTTGGACCCCTGGAGCTCAACCAGCGCGACCATCGTTGTTCCACGCGTCAACAACCTTCCGGTCATAGCTTCTCAATACCGACTCGAAGTATCAAACCTCCACCTCACTGTTCCGCCTCAGTTATTGTTGTATCAGTTGTCGTACGATGGGTGCTTCGACGGAGCAAGAACCTCATTACAGAACTAGCTGCATGGAAGCCGCTCTTGCACATCAGCGTCGCACATGCAACTACCATAGTCTCGTGCTCACCACGCTGACGGCCACACAATGTGTACTCTTGGTCCAACATAGGCAGCCGCAGCCGCAGACGCAGTCTTGCTATTGTGGCTTGAACAGGAAGGTGCTGTCTAGCATCATCCCATGCCTTGCTCACGACTATTCAACCCACCAGGCTCAACATTCGCACAACATATGCACAGGCTCGCAGTAATGCCATGAGGCTCCTACAGAAATTGTCACACGGACAATATCGCATCAATCGGAACTAGAGCCGCAAGAACAGGCTTGATTCCACTTGCATAGATTCCGCGTCAAAAGCCAGCTCATATTGTGGTCACAGTAGCTCCACACTGTCTGCCAACGTCCACCGGGAAGACTAATGTTTACTTCATACCCGAGTAAAACAAAGCATATCCGATAAGGAAAACGCCCCTTCAGACAAGTCTGCTCGCTGAAGAAATATCAAGTGCGTTACCATATGTGCATTTACACACACCACACTGATACAGCACTTCTTGATCGTACTCGCCCAAGTTTCGCTTCGGTACTAAAAGCTTTCAAGCTTCAATTCTACTTGTACGATGCTTACATGTCGTATACCATGACATTTACATCTTACTTCTATTCTTTTCCAACCTCTATACCGTTCCCTGCTGCAAGGCAGACAATAAGCTCTCTAACCACGAACAAAGGAATTAGCGGAGTAAACATCTGGGACATGGAGTTCATGTCCATCTACGGAATTCCTACACAACCACCATGGTAGCTTTTAACGCTACACATAGCCTTGAAAACGCTTCACTACCAACAACTCCTCGAACAGCATGAGGACTACACGATACCGTTCTCATGCATTCCCCCCTTCCCCATACCTCACACCGCCCGTAAAATACCCCTCCCTACACGACCGCTTATTTCTTCTTCGAACCCCTCCCGCCCCTTGCACTCTTCTTTTTTCCCTTTGCCGCATCCGCACCTCTCCTACCCCCCGCAATCATAACCCTAACCTTACTAACCGGCACCACACCCACAACCTCCGGCTCCTTCCACCCACGAATCAGTTCAATCTCCTTGGGCCAAATGCGCTCGACATCCTGATTCGTCTTATCGACAATCTTGGCATCTTTGCCTGCGTGGTCCCAGATGGACAGTACCTCCTTGACCGCTTTACCACGCTTAGTAGAACCAGGTTGGATTTTGGCCTTGTATTTGTACGTTGAGAGGGCGGACCAAGGGGCACAGACGGGGATTGCCGAGATGAGCTCGTCATTTGGTAATGGACGGCCCGTAAATGCGTCGAGGTTCTGCAGGTTGGTTTTCAACACTTCTTCTCCCTCGTCGTCTTCTTCGGCGTTTTCAAGCGCACGTAGACGGGCTTCTTCTGCAGCTTTTCCTGCGGCCTGGGCACGGAGATGTTGATCGCGTCGGCGTTGCTTGTCGGCCTGTGCCTGCTCTTCCTTTTGACGCTTCTCCTGCGCTGCGGCTTCTGCGGCTTGATGACCGGACTTGGAACCTAGTAGGCGCATGGCCAACTCACGATCCTCTTCGTCTTGCGCCGCGTACTTTGCCGCTTGCTTCTTCGCCTTTGCACGCTTGCCCCGGGGAAGAGGAGTGTTTTTTTGTTTGTTGCTCTGAGATGTCACAGTCCCAGCAGCCTTAGCAGGAGCCCTGGCGCTACCATCTTCCGAAGCACCATCGTCATTATCCGCTGCAGGTGCTGCATCAGAGGGCACTTGAGGCAGTTCTGGGAGTTGACCCTTTCTTGCAAGGCGCCTTTCCCTTGCCGACAACTTCCCGTGTCCGGTAGACTTGGACGTCCGCTCAGTGTCGGCTACCGAGCCTTCATCCTCTTGTAGCTCTTCGCTGGCACCAGCGCCATTTCTTCCCCCAGACATGACGTACCCGTCTCCCTCTTCCGGTGTTGCAGGCTCGTCCTCATCATTGAAATCCCCGTTTGCATCCGCAGGTCTCGACTGAAGAGGATTACTCCTAGGTGCCGCGGCTTCGGATTCGGCGTCGCTCTCCTCTGGTTGCTGCATCTTCGCATCTGGAAAGTCATCTTCAGAATCAGAGTTGATCTTCGCATCTGGGAATTCGTCGTCATCGTCGCTTTCATCCGTCTTCGTGGCATTTGCAGCCTTCGATTCATTCGCTACATCATCCACCATTTCCGCAGCAGATACAGCAGTCTCTTGCACACGGTGCTTATGATGGTTGGCCTTGCTTGAGTCGCTAATCTCAAACATAACCGCGAGTCCTACTACAAGTTGGGCTGGTGGTAGATATTCCTTTTTTCCCTTGACATTGAACATGCCCGCCGGAAGGAACTCGCCAGTCTGTCCAGTTTTGCTAACTTGATCGCTCCGGACCCACCAGGCTGACATGACAGCTTTTGAGTCCCATGCGTCCGATGTGCAGATGCAAAGATTGCCGGCTTGTGATAACGTCGATGGCGGAATAGGGGCGTCTGGTGTGTCGGGCCTGTTCTTGATGATCATGGGCATGGCACCCTTGAGGTCTGCGTGTACATAAACGTCTCCCTTTCGCAGGAAACGACGGTAGATGATCTCGTTCTGCGTCGCATCTTTTCCTCCAAGGACCAAGTAGCCATCCGAGGAGATGAAGTAGATGAATTTTTCGAACCAATGCTGTTTACGAACTGGTCGCAAAACTTCCTTCTCTTGTTTTAGTCCTTTCTTTAGGTCTTCAGCCACCTTCTTCTCGTGACTCTTCAATGCTCTCGTAGATGCCTGAAGGGTACGGTCTTCCTTGTCAGCGGCTGTCTTCTTCTGATCAAAGTATTCGGTGGAGTTTGCCCACGCAGTCAATCCGAGATCAATGTCAATGCCTAGCTGCGGTCGCGCTGCCACTTTCAGAGCGGAGGCCTTCTTCTTGGGGCGATCATCCTCATTGTCGGTGTCTTCGCTGACAGAACTTGTCTCGTTTCCCTCGTCTTCCTCTTCGCCTGCTTCCCAGTTTGTCTCATCAAGCAAAAGCGTGATGGTGTTCTCGTGTAGCTTCAGTGGTAACTTGATTAGTTGTGCAACACCGTTGCCGGAATTCTGCTCACGCTCAATCAAGCGCGCGATATCGACCCAGTCCATGCCTTGTCGAATCAGGCCATTTACGGCGTCCGTGGCTTCTGCAACACGATGTACATTCGCTAAGATGGCCTCTGCTTTGCGGAAGTTCAAGTCCTGCACTTGCTGTAGCCCACCGATGCGATCCTCGTGTTCTTTACGCGCCTTCTCCAATTTCTTCTTGGCTTGTTGCTCGCGTTCCGTCAATTTGGACTCCAGCTTCTGCCCCTCTATTGACGAGAAGAATTCGTCTACTGCCTTATTGAAACCGTCAAATTCCAGGAAAGTATAGTCTGAGTTCTCGAATTGTTGTGGTCGGAAGGGGTGGAAGTCGTCGTAGAGCAGGCGCGTCTTATCGGGTGTCTCCTCATCGGCTTTTGGCGCGGATGGATTGGGCTTTGCGAGAATGTAGCCCTTGATCTGATCTGGCGTTATGATGTCATCTGTAATCTTCCTTGCGTCTTGGAGTACCACGACCAGCCTTTCCAGTAGTGCATCTTTGGCAAGGACTTCCTCTGGTTTCAAGGTCGAGTCGAAGTTGGCAATGTGTAGGGCATGGTCGACCAATAACGGAGGGCATTCTGTAATGGATACGGCCAGCGCTTTCCTTAGAGAATCTTTTCCTGTCTTCTTCGCCTTCTTCCCTGTGACAGCAGGCTGATCCTGCTGCTTGTCGACGGCTTTTTGTAGCGCTTGATGTACTCGCTCCTTGGTGAGCTCTGGTGCGCCACCGTAGTTCTGCCGTAAAGAAAGATTATACTTCAGCCCAACCCTCAGCTGCTCATGCTCATTTCCCTCGTCCACATTTCTAAGGAGAGACAAGATGTTCAAGTCGGCATCGGTCAGGACGATATTACCACCCGCATAGAACTCCAAATATAGTCGGTACAGTCCGTCGGAGAATTGGAATTCCAGAATACGATCGGTACCTATCTGAGAGATAGAGGTGATGCGTCTTGTCTTCAGATATTTGCGTAGTTTAGCGACGAAGCCCGAGGGCGCTGCGGCCGTGGTCCGCGCATATTCGGTCAGATGACAGCGGAAACCGGAGTCGATGAGCAGCTGTTCGCGGTGGTCGGGCTTGTGGAACTTGATGAGAAAGATTCTCTATAAATTCGTCAGTGATTAGGTGCTTGTTGCAGCCATTGCGACACGCCTGACATACAGAGCTCAGATCGTAAACGTTTGTTACCCGGAGCGAGGTGAGTTTCGCCGAGAGTTCGTGAGCTATGACCTTGAGGTTAATTAGTACATAACCGTTCTATGACCATGGTGACTACTCACCTTGACGTCTAAGCTGGAAAACCTTTGCTTCATGGTTGTGTGTCGTGTGCAGAGGCTGTGGTTAGTGGGGTCAGTGATTGATGGCGGGATGCGGCGATGACGAAGGTGGGCAAGTAGCGCGGTTACAAGGGTCAAGCAAAATGAAAGTGGTTCCTGGTCTAACGCTTAGTAACGGATTACTTCACACGGCTATCACAGAGGTCTGCTCTTGCTGTTAGTGGAAGCAGAATGCGGTACTCATTAGGCCTTTGTCTGATGTAATGCGCTACCTACTCTATCGTGCGCCATGTTATGGTGCCCACCAGTCGCAATGCGGCATGCACTTTATCCCAAACTCCAGCAACGCCATGCCCACGAAACCAGAAAAGCTTATAGACCCTGCCGTATCCTCTCTGCGAGCTGCCTCTTGCCAAACTCCCAGGCATTCAAGAAACCTTGTTCCGAGAGGTCAATGTTCTTCATCGACGTCATGTCTTGGGCCGGGGGCTTGCTGACACGCGAGGCGACAACGACGGGGTCGGTCTCGAGTATGATGCCGTCGTCCACCAGCTCGTCAACAGCAAGGGACTAGGATGGTCAGCCAAGGACAATGGCATCTTCAAGCAAAGGAAATGCATACCACGAGGTCGTAATTCTCGATGACGGTGCGCTTGTCAACAGAGTTCCTACTACGCATTAGATGATTTGCCAGCGCACTTGTAGACCGACGTACTTGAGGAGGATGTTGAGCGAATCCCTCAGGGCCAGGACGACGCTGGTATCGGTTAGCTATAGGCGTGCTTCCCGGACGCCAGACGTGACGGTACCTGTACAGCAGAACCTCATTCTCTTCGGCGCTTCCAACGACATATAGCATGACATCCGACTCCATCTTGAATACGATGACCTTCTGGTCGTAGAGTATGATGTCGGTCGTCTGCTTGGCGGTCTTCTCTGTATACCGTGTCAGACCAAGGGCGTAGGGGCAATACATGCGACGTCTCTACGCACCCAAGAGACCCTTTTCAAAAGCCTTCTGGTCCTTCACCGTCTTGTATGCGATCTGGCCGGGATAATCGTTCTGGTGGCCGGCTGGCGGGTGTGGGTTTGAGTAGTACTTGGTGAGGATGCGCGAGCCATCGTCGATGGCCAGGACCAGGATCGCCTGGACGCTGAAGAGGGAGAGAGGGCGTGACATGGTCGGAGAATGCGATTCTTTGCTCGTGTAGGCGTCAATGGGGACAAGTCGCAGCTTGCCAGTGGGGGGGTTTGGGTTTGGTAGGATAGGTGTCTGCTTGCGGAGAAGCGGCCAATGACGGAGGTCGTGGGCCTGGCTTTAGCGTGCCGTCCGAACTTTTGAGAAGTTGCCGCCATCCATCGTCCGTGGGCGCATCGACGACATTCATGCCTGTCGCCCGCCAACATGCATAAATTATCGCGAACGTCGCTGGCGTCTGTCGTCTGTCCATCCGCTCCGTTCCTCGTGCCTCGACTTCTGCGCACCGCCATTCCTGCCGCCGTGACCACTTCGGCATGCCTCTCTTCCCCGCGCCTCCAGAGGGCGACATATGCGACGGGCAAGGAAAGCAAACGCTTGATACGAAAGGTTGACCACAAGCAAAAGAAAGACAGGAAATCTAGCATGCCATGGATCTCTCCCGCCGAAGCGGAGACGGTCCACCTGCTCAAGAAATTCCGTGAGGCCTGTGATGTCCGCAATGTCCAGTTGATCATGGAGCTGTATCCGACTCTCTTAGTAGCAAAAGCGCTAAACAGCTTCGATACCCGACGAATCACACAGACGCTTCACGTCCGAATACGTAACGAACACATCCCCGGCAAGCGGTCCGAAATTTATCCCTTTGTCCAGCAAGTAGTGAGCGACCTTCGCAAGGGGATACTTGAGCCCCATCACTATGCATTCGTCCACCTCTTCGGCATATACAAAGATTGCAAGCGATGGGATGAGGGGCACGAGTTATGGCAGTGGCTGGTCCAGCAAGACGACCGTTATGTCTCACAGGCGGCTTATGGTGCCGCCATTGAGCTCATGGCATATGGAGGCCTCATGAGTTTACCAGACTTGGAGGACTTGTATGCCGACGGTCTGAAGCGATTCCCTGGCACATTCGCCGAATACCACCTCTCACCAGACGCAATCGTTCCAGATCGCGCTCAATTGACCACCGTTGCTGGCATTCCCACTATCCTCCTGCAAGGTATACTCACCGCCCGTATACTGGCCCGCGATTGGAAAAAAGCGTACCTGGCCTTGGACACCGCACTCCGCATATACCCCACTCAAACACCCCCGCGCTATTTTGAGCTGTTCATGACGGAGAGACCCATGACCGAAGCATATACAGCCTTCATGGTAGCTTGCCGGGCTGGCATACGTCTTCGACCAACTCATGTCACGGCTCTCATCACAAAGTTGCGCGCTGCCATGGGGGCGTCGCAGTCAATGGCCGACCGTGTCATGCTTCTGGGCGCCATTGCGAACGCTATATATGGCTACCTGGAAGCAAGCGGAGACATTGAGAGCATTCATGTTGGCTCTTTCCTTCGTGCCTTTGAGCAAGTGCTACCTGAGCCAATAGTTGGCAAAGACTATGATGGAGAAGCAGCGGAGATGCGTGACGCCCTCGTCGTCGCAGCACATGAGATTGTATCCGGCCTTATCCAGGCTGGTATGCCTCCTCAGATCCAGCCATTCGACGCTCTGATCTCCATATCTGGCAAGTTGCGTGTACCGAATCTATTGAGCACTACCTTACAAGATGTCAAGACGGTCGGTATTGAGCTTGGGCCAATCGGAACTAGGAGCGCCATAACTTCGGCTGGGCTGCTCAAAAATAAGGAGTTGATCGAACAGCATTGGTCGCGCATCGTCGCCAATGCCGAGGAAAACAGTGGATTGATACCATTCGAAGACTGGATAACCTTCACAAAGGCGTGCCGCAGGGCTGATCATGCAGATTACTTCCGCACTCAGCTGCTGAAGCTGCCGCACACTTTTACGGCCAATACTGAACGTACTCTCATTCAGCAGATTGACTCGTTGGAGCCCGCTTCCACCGGTCATGAATCATATGAACATTTGGGACTGAAGGAGTTAACATTTGAACTGTCGAAGCTAAGGGGTCAAGTGAAGAACATTGAAGCCGTCGTCATGTCCGGCCAACCACTTGATCTCCACACTACACCATTCCACATGCACATAGATCCCAAATATCCGTCTCTCGCCCAGGAGAAGGATCTACGAAGCGTGTATGACGAATTCACAACCGACCCACACCAACCTCCACCTCCACCACAGGACGATGGCTCGCCCCAGCCAGCCGCCCTCAGCCCGACCGGTATGCCTATAGACGAGCTTCGCTTTCGCAACTGGGGCACCATCCACGAAATGATGGACTCGGCCGAAACTTACGAATCCGATCTCAAAATCGCCATCAATACTGCCATCAAATCCGGAAAACCTCTCAAGGGCGCCCCAGAAATTCTGCGCCTACGCAAGGAAGATACCATACCGCGTTCTCGCTCTGAACTCGGCCAAAGAATCCGCGAGCTACGCGCAAGTGACCCAGACGACGTGATGGGGTTTAGAAAAGTGGGTTCCGACGGCCCGGGTGAGCTGTACAAGAAAACGGCAAAAGCTAAGTTACGCAAACACATTGCTAAAGACGCGGGCGAGACGATTGTCAAGAGCGAAGAGACGGCACCCAGATTGGTGTATTATGTGGGCTTGGAAACGGATCACGACTCCCCCAATGGCGCGAAACGCCGCGTTACGAAAATTCGCAAGGTGAAGCTCTCGGACGGGACAACAGCAGAGGAGACTGTTGTACAGTCTGAAGGCGGCAGTAAGGAGGGTTTAAAAAACAAGGGAGATGCCTTCCCAGTGTGACTCAGTTGAGAAGGGGGTTATGCCAACCCATGTAGCAATGTACTATACTCATATCTTTAGAATACCCAAGCGGAAAAGGTAGGAAATAACGACACTTTTTCTGCTTACCCGACGCCTGGCCAACGCCTTTTCTTTTCCCTTTTCATAAATCTTCCAATCTACTCAATCCCACTCAAAGCAACCGAAATCCCACCTAACCCACCCCCTCATCTCAAGGCGCGGAATTGAAATCGAACTGAAACTCGCCTTCTTCACCCATCAATATGCCCGCATCATACATGCCGTTTCCTGCGGTAACGAGCCCTTCAAACTGGCCCCAACTAGCCAGATCAGACCAGTCGAACAGATCGGGCCCGGAACAATTGTTGTTGGGATGGTAGAGGGTATCATGGATGCCTACGGGGCCAGCCGGGGGGTTCGCAGGGTCGAATGGCTGCTGTTGTGCGGGCGTTGGTGGAGGTAGTAATGCTTGACGTTCATTGCTGTCGAGAGGGGTGGTGGCGGAAGGAGGCTACACGAGAGTGAGTATAGAACAGCACAGTACAAGCTTGAAATAGATGGGTGCCACATGCAAAAAGAAGAAGAAAAAAAGCAAACTCGGCTTACCTCTTCCGACGCCGTAGCCAGATTACCAATACCAGCAGTAGCAGCATTCGGAGCCATCCCCGCCACCTCGACCGGATCCTTGAGCAGCCGTCCCGACTGCCGCTCCGCCTCCACCCTCAATTCCTCAAGCACAAGACAGTATCGCCTAGCCAAACAGTCTGTATCCCTTACCGTCTCGAGCTGGCGCTGGCAATTCACACCTTTTTCAAAGTACCCCTCACTTTGGACATTGTTCTTCACGCCAAGACCCTGCTGGATGCGGTGAATGTAAAGAACCACAACGGCGCAGAAAGCATAGTACTGCGTGAACCAAAACGAGCGGAACAAATTCGAAGACGTGAACACGTCGTCGACGCAACGTACAATCGCCATGGCGGCATCCAGGCACGCGTTGATGTTGGTCGTGGTATCATAGGTGGTGTTGGGATTCGCGCCCCAGTTGGGGTGCGTGGGCATGTGTGTTAAGCTTGCAAAATCGCGCAGGAGGAAGGGTCGGTGGATGAGGAGGATCGCATGGTGGTAGGCTAGATTGAGGACGGAGCGCTGGCGCTGGTATATCGGGATTAGGGCTTGGCTTTCGATGCCGCCTTGGGGACTTGACCCGGCGAGAAAGCCAGAGAGTGTGTTGTGCCATGTGTGGAGGTCAGCGGTGTATTTTGCGGATAACTCGATTCGTAGGCCGAGGCTGGGAGGGCGGATGGAATACAGATCTCGCAGCACGAGAGAGACGATTCGCGTTAGTTTTATGTGCTCGAGTGGGGCGGTCATGATGGAATGGGCGAGCGGGGGCGTGGGCTTCATGTAGGATGGAAGGAGGTCATTGTCGTTGACGACGGTGGGAAGTTCCTCCAAATCAGCAGGTCAGCGTGTATTGTGCTCAGTGCAATGGAGAAAACGTACTTGATCAATGTCTTCGTCTTTGAACGTACGGGGCCGCCCAAGCGCTGCGGCGAGGTACTTGTCTAGGGAGTAGGCGCACCAGAAAACTCGTCTGCGGCTCTCAAGTTCCACGTAGTCTACATTACTTGAAGGATCGCATTTCCTACCGCGATTCAAGCCTATAGCGAGCACTAGATGTGACAAAGTACCAAACAGACTCCAGCAGTGGTTGATGCGTGACTGTGTTAGAAGGTAGAAGCACTGCAGTAACCGCGCTTGCACGCTGGCTAGTCGAACGGCACCACGTTCTTTTGACAACTGATGCTCGGAGGCGAAGAAATAGCGGGCACTAGTACACGTTAGCCTACCATCACATGTTTGATCCAGAACAGAGCGTACCTATTATCTTGCACAGTGCTACCAGGTGGCATGTATGCTTGTGCTTGAGCAAAGACCACCATCAAAAGCGCGGCCTTTGCCTTGCCATCTTCCCTACCTTTTATCTCGCCCAGCGTATCGTAAAACTCTTCCAATAACTTCTCGATACTTGGTCGATGCAGAAACCTATGCGTAGGAGCGGCATAGTCAAAATATCGCTCCACAAGTCTTTGCGCATCCGACTTGGGCGGGAGAAAGAAGAGAGACTGGTCGAACTCTGGGAGTGGAGCATCGCCAAATGTGAATATCGTAGAGTCATGTGAGAGAGACGAGCTTTGGTGAAGCCTTCTCTGGATACGAATGAGGAAAGCGACAGCGCTTGAAGACCCAACATAATGGCCCTGTTGATCTCTCTGCCCCCCTTGTGGTACGGGCGAGTCTCGGGTAGAGGAACGATTGGTATAGTCGGTAGCCATGTTGAGCGTGCTTGGATGGGAATTACTCATATGGGTATACGTTGGTGGCTCGATAGGAGAAGCAGGACTTGGGTATATCCTTGGATATTGGATCTTCGACGCAGCTGGCTCTCCCTTGGCCGATGTTTTGGATGTCAAAACCTCTCTGCGCGCCTGGGGCTGTGGATCTATCGTTGCAGACTCGTCGACAATAACCGATGGAAGCCTGCCTCGCGTATACGACGCGGTGAACTCGCAAGGCAAGCCTGTTCTCAGACATAAAGCACATGGACATCTGCCAGTGCATCTCGTTTTCTTTCTGTGTGGGCGATTAGTGGTTGCTTGTAGCACGTCACGTGCATGTCGATGTCCCTCAAGCTCACTTCTTACATCGGTCGCAAGCCCTACTGACCCTACTTCTCTCTTTCTCTTCTCTTCTCCTCTTCGCTGACGATGACTTCCGATCGCTCGAGCTTGTACTAGCTGGTGTGGCTGTCGCAGTCGCGTCCACCATACCATTGGCGGGCGTCCATGTAGACGCCCCATGATTCACGTCGATGCTAAGTGAACCACTCTGGTGTGGGCTATTGTCCACCATGGCTTAGAATATCGGAAGTGACTTTACCAGAGGTTTCCGAACGTTCGAAGACAAAGTCGAGAATGCCAGGGAAGCTCGGATAAGAAGTGGGAGAATAGCCGGAACAGCCGGAAAAGCCATCCGCTAAGCCGGAACGAGGCACCTTGTCGCGTGTCTTGCTACCTATACTGTCAATACCTTCATGGAACAATCGTGCTCTCGTTCGATTGATGAGTATGCTCTTAAGCACACAAGGTCGATTAAGATCCCTCGACGGAACGATTGTTGTTACAACTTTTCGCAATACATGTCGCGTTGCACCCGCAGAGCCGCGCACTGGACTCAGCTACAGAAGAAAATGAATCTATGGTGAAAGACTCTACTTACCATTTGAATCAATACATCGGCGTTAAATGAACGCAGTTCATTGTCGTGGGAACATGTGTGTAGTATGTTGTTTCGCTGTCCTTGTATCTCAGTATCATCTGCTCACTTTATTCCAACCACTACTTAAAGACCATGAGTGTCGGACGGAACAAACCTTCACATGATCTGATCCATGTAAGCAATCGGTACGAATTTCTCATACCAATTTGAAGCTTTTTTTCTACTCAGCAACTCGATTCGATGGTGTTGTCATGTCAAATCGGACGTGTCGTCGACTCACATAATGCATAGGGTCTCGTTCTGAATTACTGAAGGCTTCTTTGTTGGTGTGCATACACATTTTGCCCAATTTTCATACCGAGAAACTATTCCGATCAGTCACTTGTAGTTCTTAAAACAACGGATCAACGGAGGGTCTGAGCATGCTGCGAATCTACAGTGCCGAGCTTCACCAACCTAGAAGCAGTTCAAAGTGAAATTATGGCGCTAGTTGTAAGTAGCACAAATGTTGACCAATTGCAGGTCCTCTTATCTAAACACTTGTGGAAACACCATTTCGTAGGCCGTCGCACCTAATGAAGAACCTTGCAGGGTTTTTCACGGCGTTCCTTAGCCATCCGTGAGTTATCGCTGTCTTGTGGGAGTCGATAGTGTGTCCGCTAGGTGTTGCTAACGACTCCCTCTTAGCCAGGTAAGTGATCATGTTTGTGAAGTAACTACCAGTCTTAAGCAGATCATCTTAAACCTACGCATGTTTGTAGCTTCGCTTGGGTAATAGTCGTCTCATCGACCAGAGATATGGCGTATCGATACTTCGTCAGAACCTGGGGTGCTGAGACTGTTCTTCAAAGTATGGGTTGGAAAGTGTATCTAAGGCAGTTCAAGAAGCCTTTGATAAGAGATTGTGGTACCAGGGGAGCGCGATTGTCGCTATCAAGTTGGGATAGGTGGTTGAAGGACGTTAAATAGTTGCGATGGCGATTGCAACATGGTGATCGGGATTGGCATAACGCGGTCTAGCATTGGAAGGGCTCATCCACGGACCTTTTGTAGACGGCGCCAGGGTAATGGTTGAGGCGTGCCAAGGCGTGGAATACAATGGGTCCATCTCTTGCGTGCTTGCTTGAATCGTGGTACAAGTGGAGCACGTTTGGCAGGTATCCACAAGTAGGCATTTTGTAGACATTCTAGTTGTGAAACCCATGTAAATCTCATCTCCCAGTGCCAGACTATTGTCACCAACCAGTGCAATTATGCTCATAACGCGTGAGATATTTCCAAGGAACTACATTTAAGGCTACCGCAGTCGTGTTCATGCTGCAGAAGTAGGGTCCCCGCAAGGCTATAATGTTCCGTAATCGACAAAGGTGTGGAGCAGAGCGGACCCCACCGTGAGGCAAGATGGGGGCTCAGCCATAATTGTTGAGTCTCGTGACCATCCATGCACTCTTGGCGCTGCATGTCAAGCCACTGCGGGTGGCAGATAAGAGAAACAAGAGGCTGAGTCCGAGCCATCGCCAGCGGGCATCCCTAGGCAAAAGACGCCTTGACATCTTGGTGACAAGCTTCGCCGTTGAATATGCGCAATGACGCGCCATCGGCTGGTTCCCTGCGATAGTGCAATACAAGGCAATCGGCGCTTGGAGGAGCGGTAGAGTGAATGTTGGTACGCTTGGAAGATGGTGCGTATGACGTGAGGGCCGTGGCTTTGGTGCGGCTTTAGCACGGGATTCGGCACCCCCATGGCAGCGCCGAGACTCTAGCCCGGCTAGGCGGATGTTAGGCGAGCGGGATGCTTGGCTGGAGCCAGCACACTTGCCACTCGAGGTCCATTCACCCCGCCCACGAACGGCTCTCGCCAAACCCGCTGTCGTCATCCTAGACACCATCGCATCTGCACAGCATCTAGATTGGCTCTCGATTAGGCGCATTTAACGGTGCATTGTCGTCAGGCCGACCTTGGAGGCAGTCTACGCGAGCCGCTACAGCCAGGCGGCTCTCAACCATATGGTTGGCAACCGGACATGCAGCTCTTTGTTGGGCAGTGCCGTCCGTGACCGACGGTGACGTCCTTGTGCCGGCCCCAAGAGTGCTCCCACCACGCCAAGCTCTCGATATCGCACAGGACTTGGCTGTCGCCATGTATGCGTGTCGCCCTGCATCCCCAGCCCCAGGTGTTTAAAGGTTGCGCAATCCCCAGATCTAGACTACTTGACCCCCATCTCTTTCCTTCTAAGTACCCGGAGTCACTCACCATGGGCAAGAAGCAACCCTCCCTTGAGGGCCACAAGTCCGGCCAGGCCAACGAGCCTCTCTCTAAACCCGCCCATGCCCTTGAATGGAAGCAGGTCGTCGATGAGATCAAGTGCGATGCCGAAGACGGATTGACGACTGCGGACGCAAAGTCCAGACACGAGAAGCACGGCAACAACGACTTGGGCGATGATGGAGGAGTATCACCGGCCAAGATTTTGCTAAGGCAGGTTGCCAACGCCATGACTATGGTGGGTCGATTGCAATTATCACACGCCTCAAGCACTGGCTAACGAATCACAGATCCTGATTGCTGCCATGGCCGTGTCATTCGCTATTCAATCGTGGATTGAAGGTGGTGTAGTAACCGCCATCATTCTGCTGAACGTCATCATCGGTTTCGTGCAAGAGTTCAATGCTGAAAAGACAATGGACTCTCTTCGATCGCTATCTTCGCCGACGGCTACCGCCGCCCGAGACGGAAAGACGGTCACTATCCCAACCATTGAGGTAGTGCCCGGTGATCTGATTGAGCTGAAGACGGGTGATACCGTCCCAGCTGATATCCGGTACGCTACACGATGCTAAACTCAAACCAAGACCACCCTCACTAACTTTCACTTAGCATTATCGAAGCCTTGAATTTTGAAACCGACGAGGCCTTACTCACTGGCGAATCGCTCCCTGTAGCCAAGGATGGGGATGCTGTCTTTGACGAAGACACTGGCCCTGGTGATCGCCTCAATGTCGCTTATAGTTCCTCCACAGTCACCAAGGGACGTGCTCGTGGCGTAGTTTTCGCTACTGGAATGTACACCGAAATTGGTTCAATCGCCATGTCCCTCAGGCAGAAGGGCTCTCGCGTCCGTGAGGTCAAGCGTAAGCCTGATGGAAAGGCCAAGCCGCATCGCTATGCCCAAGCATGGTCTTTGACTGTAGCGGATATGGTCGGCCACTTCCTTGGTGTTAACGTCGGTACCCCGTTGCAAAAAAAGCTTGCGCGTCTCGCCATCCTTTTGTTTGGCGTTGCGGTGATCTGCGCTATCATTGTGCTTGCCGCCAACAGCTTCTCCAACAACAGCGAGGTTATTATCTACGCTGTTGCTACTGGTCTTTCTATGATTCCTGCTTCCCTCACAGTCGTCCTGACGATTACTATGGCCGCCGGTACAAAGCGAATGGTACAGCGTCACGTCATTGTGCGCAACTTGAAGTCTCTAGAGGCTCTTGGTGGCGTCACAGATATCTGTTCCGATAAAACTGGTACCCTCACACAGGGAAAGATGGTTGCAAAGAAAGCTTGGATTCCTGCCAAGGGCACTTACTCTGTGGGACAATCTGACGAGCCACACAACCCCACCGTTGGAGACCTGTCTTTCAATCCCAAGCAACCACGACACATTGACGCCGACATGGACGAGAAGACATCAACCTGGGAAGAGCTTCTGCAGGACAATGAGCATCTCATTGACTACCTCAAAGTAGCATCGCTAGCCAACCTTGCCCACGTTCATCAAAACGACGAAGGCCACTGGAACGCACGTGGTGATCCAACGGAAATCGCTATCCAGGTGTTTGCGTCTCGCTTCAAGTGGAACCGTCTGGAGCATACTGGTGGGGATTCACCCGCCTGGAAACAACTCGCCGAATTTCCCTTCGATTCCGACGTCAAAAAGATGTCTGTCATCTTCGAGGAAGCTGCTAGTAACAAGAAATTCGTCTTCACCAAGGGTGCCGTTGAGCGAGTCATCTATTCATGCACACGCGTCCACAATGACGAGAATGAGTCCGGCGTTGATCTAGATGACGATTACCGCGAAGAGATTTTGTCCAACATGGAATCGCTAGCCTCCATGGGCCTACGTGTCCTGGCACTTGCCAGTAAGGAATACGAAGGACCCTCACCGAGCAAGGGCGAAGACTTGGACCGCGAGGGCATTGAGAATGACTTGACATTCCGGGGTCTCGTTGGTCTGTACGATCCGCCCCGACCTGAAACCGCCGGCTCCGTTCGTCAATGCCAGAAAGCTGGGATTGAAGTTCACATGCTTACTGGTGATCACCCTGGAACTGCTCGCGCCATCGCCATAGAGGTTGGTATTGTGCCCTCCAACATGGGACAGCTACCCAAGGAAACCACTGATGCAATGGTAATGACCGCATCTCAATTCGATAAGCTTAGCGACGATGAGATTGACGCTCTCCCACTTCTTCCACTCGTAATCGCGCGTTGCGCTCCGAACACCAAGGTCCGCATGATTGACGCACTACATCGACGAAAGGCTTTCACTGGTATGACTGGTGACGGTGTCAACGACTCTCCATCTCTCAAGCGCTCTGATGTTGGTATCGGAATGGGTACGGGATCTGATGTCGCCAAAGACGCCTCTGATATTGTTCTGACTGATGACAACTTCGCTTCTATTCTCAACGCTATTGAAGAGGGCCGCCGTATGTTTGACAACATCCAGAAGTTCATCCTACATCTGCTCGCTCAAAACATCGCGCAAGCCTGTGTCTTGCTCATCGGTCTTGCATTCAAGGATGAGAGTGGGCTTTCAGTCTTCCCTGTATCTCCGGTTGAAGTCATGTGGATTATCATGATCACGTCCTCCCTCCCCGACATGGGTCTTGGTTTCGAAATCGCCGCCCCAGATATCCTTACTCGACCTCCCCAGGATGTAAGTGCCTGCACCCAAGCCTCTCTAGTTTTGAACACATACTGACAACGAGCAGCTCAAGCGAGGTGTTTTCACCCTCGAGGTCATCTGCGATATGTTCGTCTACGGTCTGTGGATCGCCGCTCTCTGCCTCGGATCCTTCTCCATTGTCATGTTCGGCTTTGGTGATGGCAATCTTGGAAACGGCTGCAACGAGTCTTACAACTCCTCTTGCGAGACTGTATTCCGTGCTCGTGCAACCACTTTTGCCTGCCTTACCTGGTTCTCGGTTTTCCTGGCATGGCAAATGTTGGATATGCGCCGCTCGTTCTTCAGAATGCAGCCTGGGTCGAAGAAGTACTTCACGCAATGGGCCCTCGACGTCTGGCGCAACAAGTTCCTCTTCTTCTCCATTATCTTCGCCTTTGTCACCATCTTCCCCGTTATGTACATTCCCGTTATCAACGACACGGTGTTCAGGCATAAGGGAATTAGCTGGGAGTGGGCCATCGTCTTCATTGCAACCTTACTCTTCTTCATGGGCATTGAGTCATGGAAGTGGGGTAAGCGAGTGTTCTTCAGGAAACGTGATGCAAAGAACGGTGGCGGCAGGAGGGGCTCCATTGATCTGGAGTCGCGCGTGTTCGAGCGATACCTCAGCACAGCTATCAGCACCGACAACGAGGAGACTGCGGAGAAGAGGTCATCTTCTTAAACCCCAAGTACACGACTTGCTACGATATTACAAGTCTAGAGTCCACTGAGGACTCCTAATGTTTACCAGCAGAACCCAGTTCCGCCAAGTTTTGATTATTCTGCATAGCCTGCGATTGCGATACCTCATGCCTTTTCGGCTGCGATTGGAAGGCTTCTCATAGTTACATTGCACATATAATAATAAAGATACCATGATCAACAATAAACTATCAAAAGGTTCTACTGTGGTGTTCACTGTGTCTGCTTCGTGGGCATGAGAATTGATATTCGCACTTGTCGCACTTATGGTACTATCTTGGACAATTCCGGCAAACCTTCTCTCTGGATATGATAGACGTCCAAGCGTGTATCGTGATGTGCGCACCATGTTTGAATTAAGTGGGAATTTTCTGACAAATACACAGTGCCCTTATCGGGAGCCGCGTTCACAAACCCAACTTGATCTGTTTGCGACAAGTCACCGTCGTTTAGGCCTTCTGTCGTGATCCACAGGCGACCCACCAGGCGACCCACCAGGCTTCCCACAAGGCGACCCACCAGGCTCCGCTATGCCACGGTATGCCTTGCCAATCTTTTCCGCTCCACTCCGTACTAAGTCCGAGACCGTGCACGGCCTAGGCGCCCAGTACGATCTAAACATTTGGTAGCCTCTTGGCTTATTGCGACAAACGTAAGCCCAGCTGAAGCTGCGTCCTCGATACGACTCGAGAGATGGTGGAAGGGGTGCTGACGCGGGCTTAAGATCATGAGGCGTGCGCGTTGACAAAAGAAGGGCATGTTCGATCGATCAGCATTCACGGAAAAGAACCAGAGCTGTCGCAACCATGGAACGTGTAAGCTAATAACCGTCTACCACACTGCGCAGGTCGGAGCGACGAGCTGGCCCCGAGTCTGAGTGCATTCAGAAAAACCGGACGTCATTCGGCTGGCCCAAGACCAAACAGGCTCGCTCGGACGGATAGCTGGTGAACCGATTACTGGCGTGGCCGGATCAAGACTACGACGGATGGAGCAGACGCATCGCGATTGGCACGCCAAGGACATGGAGACAGGAAGTGGCGACGACAAACGTGGCTGTGGAGGCTGTTCATGAAAGTGTCATACACATCATGTGGAGCTTCGGGTGAAATGATCTCCGGGGTGCTATGTCTTAAGGCACGCACCCCATCAGACACCTACCCACTCTCTCCACACGAAACGCTTTCCAACTACGGCCGCGGAAACAAGCGAATCAAAGGTATACGACTGCACGACACACGACCGGTGTTCGGGGTTCTTTCTGAAGGACCCAGTGGACGCGCAATCACTTCTGCCGGACCAGCCGCTTACATCCGTCATTGCACGCTACCCCGCAGCGTGCAGCGTGCGAGTCCACCCACATCACCCCACCGATCCGATTGCAGGAGGACCTAGAGAAGCCAACGAAACAAGCAAGCTGCGTCGCCGCCGCAACTCAACTCTCGGAATTCGTGATGCCAGCCATTTCAAGTCACGGTGACATTCTCTTGCTTCGGGCACGAGAATGGCGCGATACTGTCGGCCAGTCGGGCATGACGCCTACTGCATTTAGCTTCTTAATTCCTGTCTTTGTCGTGGCTATTGCGGCGCCATTGTAAGTTTTTTGGGGGGGGGCTTGGACCAAATTCCTTCTCCACGCAAATTACACTCCACAGTGGAGGTTGCAGATAGAATGGAGCGATTTGGGTCTTTGGATTGAGGAAACGGGCTAATTGGATGTGTAGTCTATGCGTATTCTGTATCCGCAAACGACGACAAACAGTCCCTGTCTTAACTCGTCCGCCACCCAAGATCAAAAAGCCAGCGCTTAGACGAGCGGAAGCAAGGGAGAAGTTGAATGAGGTCACTGAGGTATCGTCGCGTACCAGCATTGGTGCAGAAGAAGATGAAGGGAAGCCCGCTGTAGAGACGCCATCGGTGCTGGAGCGAGAGTGGTACGCCCAAACTCTCAGAATTCTATCACAGTGGTGCCGATGCTAACACATCAACCAGCGCAATATGTCTTTCAGCCCTCCATGCACCTGCTCCTCCGGAGCCTGCAAAACTCTCTCCAGATACATCCATCACTGATGCCGCCGCCGCCCCTACATCCTCACTCCCCCCTTCAACCCATCCATCCCAATCTACCGATCCCACAACCGCCGCCGCCGCCGCCCCCATCCAACAATTCGAACCTGAAGCCATCCTCAAGCTCTCCGTATGTGGCCACGAATTCCACGCCGAATGTCTCGTATCCTGGTTCGTTCTGCGAAAGACCAGCTGTCCTATCTGCCGATCAATGTACATGAGCAAAGAAGCCATGGATCAGCACGATGAAGAGGAGCGAATCGCACTTGGCGGAGCACCAATAGTTGCCGGTGCGGATTTGGAAGCCCAACGAATTGCTCAGCCGCAAAGTCCACCCGTTAGTAACTGGCGCTACTTTTTGCATGGGCGCAATGCGTTTAGGCGCGCGCAATCTGTGCGGGCTCGAGGCCAAGCTGAAGCGCAACCTCCGGTTGAGATGCAGGATCGTTCTGCGGTGGGTGCGGAGCAGCAGCAATAGCAGCAAGCTGGGACGGAAGTTTCAGCAGCGGCTGAGGTGCAGCACGACCAGCCTGCGCGTTGGAGGATTCAACGAATCTTTGCGAGAGGCTGATGGACGAAATCATCATCAACGGAAAGACATGACGCTACGATAAACGAACAAGTGTGATTCGCATTGGGGTATGTAGCATGGGCAATGATGGGTTTGCTTGGGCTGAATGCGTTTTGGCATCCAGCGTTGAATATTCTTTTTCTTTCTTTTTCTTCTCTCTTCTTTTCTATCCTGTTGTCATTTACCGTATTCGAGATACCCGGCTTAGACGTCATCCGCATGCTCATCGTTCTTGCATGAATGAAACAAGTATCCAAATCGAATCAGTGGTGTGCTGCAACCAGACCAGTCCGTGATGCACATGTGCTTGCCAATCCACCCGTTTAGACCATGGAACCCAAAAACAAAGAAGAGCGGCAGTAGCAAGAGAAGGAAATATTTAAAAAAAAAATCTTACTTTCAATTACTCGTATGGAGTGAGTGAGCCCAGGGCTGACCACGAGATGAATAAATAGCAGAGGAGATTTTTTTTCTTCTCAAGTCCATGATTGTGGAATCTAAATTCTTGGGGTATAAGAAGAAATCGCCATCTATGACAATAACAGCAAGAACAACAACGACACCCACCACTTTTTGACCTCTTTCTCGACTTGTCTACTCCTTTGGTTTGAAAACGCGATGTCTAGCCAAAAGCTGCGAAATCATAAAATGCGAAACATCCTCATCAGCCCAATACGTCATATGACTAGCTATGCTAGCGAGGAGCGAGATATCAAAAGCCTAATTTAAACATTAGCACACGACCTATTCGCAATTTCCCTTCTTGCTCTCTCCCCCAAGGAGCGTTTGATGAAATAACGAGGTGAGTTGTACTTACACCTTCCTGAATACTATAATCCACTCTACCATTCGCATTCAAGCTCCGAACCTTCATCTCCTCCTTCTTAAGCTTCCGGCTGCGCTCCTCTAATTCCTGCCACTCGAGATCCTTTTCCACGTCGCGGTCGCCGTCTTCGCTTGGCTGACTCTTGCGACGGCGCTGGAAGCCGGCGAAGAGAGTCTCGATGTCGGATTCGATGAGTGTGGGTGGGTGCTCGCCGTCTTCGCCTTCGGCAATGGTTTCTTGGCCGAGGCGCCGGCGCCGCTCTTCACTGATGAAGGCGCTGGTGGGTTCGTTGAGGCCGGGGACGAGGTTGTTGTTAGGGGCTGCGGTAAGAGGGCGTGAGGTGCGTTGGCCGCTTTGGGCGTTGCCGGCCATGTCGCTGCCGGAGATGCCTAGGCTGCGGTTGAGAAGGCCGCTTGCGATGCCTGTGGGGGGTTGATGTTAGCTTTAGGTGCCATGTGTTGAGGCTTTCAGGCATTCATCCAAAGCCTCGAGAATTGAATTTAGCCGCCTGATGACTCCCATTGCGTCAAGACCACTCACCTGAGCCGAGAGAAGTCCAGAAATCTGTCACGCCTTGGCCAACTCGCTGGCCAATTCCAGTGAAACCTTGAGAGGCTGGTGCACCGAAGATGCCCTTTTTAGTGTACGGTAGAGGTTGTGCTTTCAGAGAAGACATAGCAGGTGATATGAGGGGTTCGAGACGATAGCTGATAGGGTCGGTTGGGTGAAAGATGTTGAAAACCTGTTTGCAGAGAGGTGATGAGGTCGTAATATCGAAAGCATGGTCATCACTGGCTTGCGAGAAGGGGTCATCGATTGTTGTCCCAGGCGTCTTCGGTGGCACAAACGTTGTTGTTGGAGCCTGCGGTCTTCCAATGATCGTTCGTCCCTTGAGCATCTGGAAAAGACCTATGGGCGACCCAAGCGCGTAAAAGTCTTCCACTTCAAAGTCCAGTTTGAGGCCTTCTTCCGTTGATCGCCGTTGCTTACTGGACTGTGAGCTTGGCTTCGCCTTTGGATCTTTCTGCATGCATAGAACATCAAACATGATAGCGGAGCCAAGTGAATGGCCAACTAGACTGACTTTACCCTTGAAAGAAGGATTGCGCTCCTTGAAGAGTCGATATGTGCGGTTTAGCTCGTTTACAACAATTCGTGAGATATGCCCCTTGTATGCAGGGCTTTGATATAGCAAGATATCTAGGGCGAGGTCGGTGAGAAAGTTGCGCACGGCGGGTACTCCTTCGACGGTAATGTCTTCTAGATTCGGGTAGTCCTCGTCTTCATGGTCGAGGTCGCCCAAATCATGCTCTTTGCGATTGTGTTTCAGGCTTTGTTTCGGAAAGTCTAGAAGATGCCGCCAGATGATGGGGATGACCTGGATGCGGTTGTTTTTCGATTCTGAATCCGTCTCGGCGTTGAGAGCCTGTAGGTCGGGCGAGGCTGCATACACAGACTTGAGAGACTTGCGCATGGTGTTCACGTCGTGGATGAAGTTGATGGATTCCATGCGCATTCCGAGTCGTTGCCCAATGCCGTGGGTAACGAGAAGGAGGTGCTCGATTTCACGGCCTTGGTCACTATCGCTCTGGGCCTTGTAGTCTTCACGCATCTCCTTTTCTTCACGCTTTCGCATCTCTTCTTCTTGTTGCTGCTCATATTCGGGTTTTGAGGATGTCATTAGCGAGGAGACCTGCCTTTCCAGGTTGCGCCTGCGCGTCTGGGAAGGTGACATGCTTCTCTCATTTTCTGATGCCTCACCGTCGGTATTGGCATCCGAATCGGACTGCTTGCCGTGATCTGAACCATATGCCATAGGTGGAGTTGCGGGCCGCTCGCTCGATTTTGCGCTCTGACCTTTCGCTGGGGTTGGTTGTTTCTTCTTTTCATTTGGATCTGTATAGCCACGGATGTACTTGTATCCAGCATAGTGCGCACCTCCGGCAAATCGTTGGTACAGGGTGCTGCCCATGCGCGACCACATATCATCCGTCAACATCCATGCCGTCGTCTCGTCTTGATAGGTTACAGTAGAGTTCAAGTGAGCGCCAAAGAGCCGGTGCGTCCGGGGCAGGTCTGCAGGAGCAGTCGAAGTGGTATTAGCATCGCCGGATGTTGCATCTTCCGACTGTTTCGCCGCCTCTTTCTTTAAACTATCGTACGAAGACTTTGGTGTAACGGGATTCGATGTGGAATTGCGATCCAATCTGGCCAGCTCCTTGCGGTGGTCATCCCCCGCCAGCGGCCCCATTGACAATGGTCTTGCGCGAGGCTGTGAGACTGACCGCTTTTCGTCTGGCTTCCCAAATTTCCACGGCTTGACCTTCAGATAACCTTCCTCTAGTTGCATAGCCAGTCCCTCGTCCACAGCTTCCCCATCTGGCGTGAACCAGGTGCCTCGCTTGACATCGTATACAGGGCCTAGCCAGTATGATGGCGCTAATTCGCGCGATTCTATCTCGACATCGAACAGGTAATCTTCGTTGACGGGGACCTTTGTGGTCTTGGGAGGAGTGGGGCTGGATTTCGTGGGCGTTGTGGGACTCGCGATGCCCTTTCGAAGTTCGTCTGCATCGGCCTCGTCGGCTGTCTTCTGGAATGCTGTCTCGATTGCGCGGGAGTCGCTGGTACTGAAAGGGATCCATTTCTTAGGTTTAGGCAGTGCCGTGTCTGGCGCCATGGCATGTTTCGAGAGCGGTTTCCGTTTGGGCGTCTGGCTGAGTCAGTAATGACGGATGCACTCGCAGGGCTTACGGCATAGCGTGGGAGAGATATGAGCATGCAGAAATTGCATTGGCCTACTTACGTCTATGGCATGGAACCACCTCACGGCCAGCGGAGGGCAGTCCTGAGGGTAGCGCTTTAGACTCAGCCTCTGCCTGCGATCGATGACATGATCGCCTCCCTGTTGCGGAGCCAGTCCTGTAGCTATACGCTCTCTTTCTCTTTCCTGCTCCATTTTGTTCGCGTTATCCGCGCTCCCCTCGGTCTTGGGCGTCGGCGGAGGCTTGGGTGTGCCGGCACGAGATGTCCAGGGCGACAGATTTGAGAGGAAGCCTTGCTTATTGTCCGGGGCAGTCATCCTGTCAAATGGTGGTTTTCTGTCTCCAGCGGTGAAACGAAGCCTGCCGAGCCAGGACTTTGCGCTGTATCTTGAAACTTGAAGCTGAGATGCGCGCCTCAAGCGGGGTGGACAGGAAAGCGGGCGAGAAAGCACACGTCGATACAGCGTGGCGGCGGTAGAAGAAAAGAATGAGTCCAAGGATAGGAGCGAAAGAAACACGTCAGGGCATGGCAGGTGTCAAAAAGGTGGGATCGCATGTGTTCTCCGTGTCTTGCATGTGCCTGCGTGGTGCCGCGACTTTCCCCCGGGACCCGTTACATCACTCGCGCCCCCGTCGCGCCCGACGCGCGGGGCAGCTACATGTACGAGCTCCAAGCCTGCCGCACCTTGTATCCATCACTTCCGACACTCCGACACTCCGACACCACTCATCTCAACACCATGACCATCTATACCTTGGCCGATTTGCAGGCGTGTTCCCGGACGCCGTCTTCCATTCCTCGCGAGGCAGAGCGACGCGACGAGCGCTTCTCTGTCGCGGATGCTGCCCAGCTGAAGCTCAAACTGCAGGCCCTCGACAAGGTCATGTCTGGCATGCAGCTAGAACACAGCCACAGCCACAATCATGACATGATGAAGATTGCCGAGGCAACTCGCTTGCAATCGTCTCGCGGCGCATTCTATGTTTCCGGATCGGAAGAGTTCTTTCTGGTTGTGAATCGGGTCTCGCGCCCAGACCTCATCCCTGAAGTATACGCTGAAGCGTGTAAGAACATGCTACATGGAACACCATATGTGAATAGATACGACGTAGCCGATATCAAAAAAGGCGTAAATCCAACTTTGTCCGAAATACGATGTTTGCTACCGGACATCGACCGTGTATGCGAGACTGATCTTGGAGGCGCAGTCGCTAGGCTTGAAGCACGAGGCAAGCTGAGGCTTCCGGCATGGGCGTTCCAGGTTTTTGCTAACATGGGTTTCAGTCAAGCCTTTCCCCTTTCTCCGCCTTCCTGCTGAGCTACGTCTACATGTATATTCTTACCTTCTACCTCACGAGCCTCGCATCACGCTGCTGCCTCGGCATCGTGACATGACGCGCTCACGCCTGAATATCATGCGCGTCAACCAGCAGGTGCATAACGAAGTCAGGAAATATTTCTACCAGCGCGTGACTTTGTCCATCCAACTTGTTTTTAACTCGGAAATGTCGACCCTGATCAAGGACACAATGTCGCCCACAAACAAAACATTGGCTAGCATGAGTTCTGGCACCCTTCCGTTTTTCAAGCAGCTATCTGTTCAGATGAGCGACTGGCAACCTGGTCTGCGCATGCACACACTCTCGGAAACAGCCGCACCTTCTATGGAACACATATTCTGCAAACTTGTTGGGCTTGAGAAACTGGTTTTTACATTCGAAATCCCCAATCGCCCTCCCGTCTCTTCAAACCAAGAACAAACACATGGCAAAATTGAGGAACGCCGTGCAGAGGATATGGAAAAGTGGCTCATTGACCACATTCCAGCATCGGTAAGTGTGTCATGGCCTCATGTAGATGCAGCCAGGTTTTTTCGCAGTACAGCCCTAGAACAGCGCTTATGGCGGGCTATACAAGACAGAGCCGTATCGTGAGGGGCTCGTACCGAGATTCCAGAGCTTGGTGAGTATCGAGAAGTGCAAAGGCGTACACTGAGGGGAAGGGGTTTATTCGAGAGTCGACTTGCATTGACCTATAGTTATCCATGGATGTGATGGAATGTACAAACGAGCGCTTCTAGGCTGAGAACAGTTCAGACCGTTTGCTCATACGTTTGTTCCCAGCGATCGCGCCGATGCAGAGCCTGCTTCCTCTTTCAGCGATTGCCGCTCCATCGTCTTTGTCTATTGTTCTTGTGACCCTGATTCCCGTCACCACATCAGTAGGCACCCTCGGCCACTCTGCCGAACCACTCACTATGTCGACCCAGGACCCAGGCTCCGCGGCATGGCCGCCTTTGACGACCGATCGGCCCAAGTCGCACAAACGGAGCGCACCTGCATCTGCTACGGTGCCTCAAATAGACGGCAGTGACAACAAAGACCCGGCTACCATTGCACCGACCCATCTCCGCCGCGTCACCACACGAGCCGTCGATTTCTTGCACCCAGCTCCCTTGCGTCAGGAATACCGCGACATTGCCACCGCCCTAGCCAAGTGGAAATATGCTTATCTGTTCGCCCTCCTCTGTCTCTTCTTTGGCCTTGCCGAATACGAGCAACCAGGCTGGTTTCCGTGACCAGAAGAACTCTCTGCTGCTGTCGTGCGTCTATCCCCACTCTACCAATGATTGCAAAAATCTATTAACAACGCATGTAGGTTGGCTTTCTCTGTGCAGGCTTCTTCGTGTTTCCCGTTTTCGCGCTTCTTGAGTACCTCGAAACGCATACCTGGCTTTGGCAGGACGACGGCTTCGTGTGGCCATGGGAAGCGTTGCTTTGGAGTGGGACCGTGTACAGCGATGATACGTTTAGAGAGTGTGTGCCTGCGTACCGCAATCCGTATCTGGAATCAAGCCCGACCGTTGTGGGCAGAGAAGAGGGAGTTGACGAGATGCGCATCAGGGATATAGCAAAGGAGGGGCATTCTACTGCCATGGCTGCTGGAGATGTGTATACACCTAGAGAGGGCTCTCCGACGAGACCTGAAATGGTTATCCCACCAACCCCGTTTCTGCCCCGTGGACTTCGACCGGTTCATCTCCCACCGCCGGTGATTCATCACTCTGGGTTGTTGGGGGAGTCGCCGATGCCGAACAAGCTCGGGCACTTCAGCGGGCATGCAGCGGTACAAAGCGATGAGTACAAGTTTGAGAGTGCCGCCGGGGAGGATTCACCAGCCTTCTGAAGGAAATCAGCGCACGATCCAAGGTAGCGTGTAATATTCCAGTGTTTGGAT
Source organism: Paradendryphiella salina (assembly GCA_900634815.1). Classification (NCBI taxonomy): domain Eukaryota; kingdom Fungi; phylum Ascomycota; class Dothideomycetes; order Pleosporales; family Pleosporaceae; genus Paradendryphiella; species Paradendryphiella salina. Next base: position 11,435 of record LR132097.1, on the reverse strand, counting down.
AAATTGCTCGCCAAAAAGTATGGCATAGCCTAGCTGTTGTCGTCTCCTTCAATAGATTTACGAATAGCAAAGGAGGACTTGATGCCCTAGCAACATTCTATCTATTACGAAAGAGTACAGTCAAGGCATCTATGCTTTAACCAACCTACCACTCCCTAATCTCACCCCCAGGTCCAATAAACCCCGGACTAACCCACGCCTTCGCCCCCACACTCTCCCTCCTCACCCATTCCTCATCAATCTCAATGCCCAGTCCCGGCCCCTTCATCAACCCAATGTACCCATCCTTCACATCCCAGACCTCAGGGTTCTTCGTATAAGACGTAAGGTCCTGACTGCCTGCATTATAATGAATACCGAGACTCATTTCCTGAATGGCGAAATTCGCCAACGTGGCATTAACCTGCACACAAGCCGCGAGAGCAACAGGGCCAAGCGGACAGTGCGGTGCAATAGCTACGTCGTAAGTTTCTGCCATGGCTGCTATGCGCTTCATCTCAGATATGCCGCCTACATGCGAGATGTCGGGTTGGAGGATGTCGACGCAACCTGCTTCGAGGAAGGGACGTACGTCCCAGCGTGAATGTAGACGCTCTCCAAGTGCGATTGGGATGCTTGTTTGGGCGTGTAAGGATGCTATGCCACCGATGTGCTCGGATAGGAGTGGCTCTTCGATGAAGAGGGGGTGGTGTGGTTCTAGGGCTTTGGCGAGTTGCTTCGCCATGGGTCTGTGGATGCGGCCGTGGAAATCCATGCCGGCGTCCATGCCGAGGTCTTTCACGGCTGCCAAGCGAGAAACGGCAGAGTGCAGGGTGGATGGTGTGTCGAGCCAGCCGATGTCTTCCGTGGCATTCATCTTGACGGCATGGAAACCTTGGGCTTTTCGGGCGAGACTGCGTAGGGTTAGTTTCACATGGCTCAAGTTCTATCGCATGTCGTGAATTTACGCCTGATCTTTGACATCGCTCGGTCTGTCGCCGCCAATCCAGGCATATACTTTCAGCTCATCTCTTACTTTCCCACCCAATAGTTGATAGATTGGTACGTTCAGTTTGCGTGCTTTGAGATCCCAAAGTGCGATGTCGATACCTGCTAGTGCACTCATGAAGACTGGTCCGCCGCGGTAGAAGCTTGTGCGCCAGCACATCTGCCAGATATGTTCAATTTCACTCAAGGTTTGTCAGCTAGCTTCGACAAGTACAAATCCAAAAGCTTTACTCTGCTTCAAAGCCAACGTAGCGTTCGGCCCACGCGTCTAGACATCCTTCAACTGCTTGCGTGTGGCCTTCAAGAGAGGCTTCACCCCAACCAAAGTTCCCATCGGCATCCGCGACTTTGACAAAGAGCCAGCGCGGTGGTACTCTGAAATACTCGATTGTTGCAATTTTCCCCATGCTATATGGCTTGGTAATGTTTTTTATGGTTCAGCGTTTCAGGTGATGTTGTACATGAGGTCGTCTTGATATGATGTCGGCCATCGGTAATAACAAGACCATCCAAAAGCCGATGCAGTCTTTCGTCCAATCACCGCATTGCCGCTGCCAGGCCCCTTTCGTGGTAAGTGGAACGGCGGCGCGGGGTTGTCAGTGCCAGAGATGCTCCACCGCGGGGCACGTAAGTTCGGAAACTGGAGTAAAAGGGCCCGAGGTGTTAGGAGCCAATCACTCAATAAAACTCGCGATGCCCTCACACCACTGTAGAATCCGTCTCATGTACCTGTCGCAGTATCGTAAGAGTAGTCAACACCAAAACGTGAGTTTATCGATCCAGCACAAGCGACAATCATGACATCATCACCACCAACCGGCGTCTTCGTCCCCGTCCCGACCTTCTTCAAATCCCAATCTGGGTGCACTTCTCTCCAACCCGACGTGGACGTCCAGGCACAGATCGACCATTCCGTATTCCTTGCCAAGAATGGTGTACGCGGGCTTGTTCTGCTCGGCTCAACAGGCGAGGCGATCCACATGTCGCGACGAGAGCGCATCGACCTCGTATCAGGTGTCCGTAAAGGACTAGACGAAGCGGGCTTCAAAGACTACCCGATTATGGCAGGAACACTGGTCAACAGCATTGACGAGACTTTGGAGTGGCTGGAAGACTTCAAAAAAGCTGGTGCGCAATGGGGACTTGTCCTTGCGCCGGGTTATTTCGGTGCGGCGGCAAGTCAAGAGGGTATTAGGGAGTGGTACACTATTGTCGCAGACAAGAGCCCGCTTCCTATACTGATGTAGGTTGTCGGAACCAGAAATTTGGGGTACATGAACTGACAACGCCCAGCTACAACTACCCAGGCGTAACAAACGGCGTCCTGGTAACGCCCGATACCTACCGCGTCCTTGCGCAACATCCCAACATCGTCGGCTGCAAGATGTCGCATGCCGTCGTATCGTGGCACAATCAAGTCTCGCTAGACCCAAAGATTGACCACAACAAGTTCCGCGTCTACTCTGGCCTCGGTCAACAATTAGGCCCTATCGTCATCTTTGACGCTGCGGGTGTAATTGACGGACTTGCAGCTATATATCCCAAGACTGTATGCTCGCTCATGAAGCTTGCGGAAACGCGACCGATTACCGACGAGAACCTTAAGAGGATGAAGGAGTTGCAGTATACTGTCAGCACAGCCGAGGAGTACATCGGCAAGTATGGCATTGTGGGTATCAAGGAGGCTGTGAAGAGAGTGACTGGCTTTGGAACAATGGAGGGCGGGCGACTGCCGATCAAGGGGAAGCTACCTGATGGCGAGTGGGAGAAGTGGAGTGAGACCTGGGAGAGGATACAGAAGATGGAGGATTCGCTTAGTGAGAAGGACTTCAAGTAGGGGGCATAAAATTGTTCTATTTGTAAAGAGATTTCGCCATATCCCCTACAGATGCCTTGCCGCTGAATAGTTGCTAAATGTATGTACTTATTTTGACAGAAGAGTTGGCCCAAGGGTCTAGACATCCCACGGTTGGCTGCGATCTGCAAGCCTGTACCTCAGCTGCAGTCACGAGCGCGCCTACCGACTTGGCAGAACCGTAGTGGTGATTGCTGGTTAATGAGGCGATCTGTCGTGGAATACCATCGGCCTGGGAACGTTCTCGTCTTCCACCCTCTAATCACATGGGCCTTTGACTACCTAGGTGCATGTTGTTTGCTTTTTGCCCCAAACAGCCAATGAATCCTTTCGACCGCACTTTGACAGTTACCTTGCCTCGTGCCAGTACATGACGTAGATTTCACCGATAGTAGTGAGCTAAAGTGTTGCGATGACAGCCTGCCTCGGCCAGCAACATGGTCCTCATTGGGCTTGCATTTCATTTCCTGTTCGCCTCCCAAAGTTGCAGCGGTGTCCCGCTGAACGGGCGGTTAAGTTTTGGGGCTGGGGTTCCCTCGACGAAACCTTATCCAAGGCAAAGCGGCAAGAGTAAAAGAAAATGGGAAATCACTAAACACGTGAAATGCACGGCGATGAATTGCGATTCCAGCATCTATCTCACAAAATTGCATGTTGAATACTGATCTAGGTCATACCTGCGTACGGCATATCAAACAATGCTAGCGAGGGGTATCTCAAGTTCCGCATACGATGCAGTGCGCACTGAGCCGCAGCATCACGGGGACCGAACCATGACACGCGAAACAAACATTGGCGGAAATTTCCGCACTCTGCGCATGCCTACGGGTGCTATCCAAACTCGCCGTGGATGTGGAACGGGATTTCGTACCGTGGTGGTTTTGCGATCATGTTGCACAACCACAGCGCTGCATCTTATCTCCCATTGAGGAGCCCCCCAGAACATATGAACGTGTTAGGTTGAGTCTACCTTTATGGTAGGGACTGTATTGCTCCCCTTGGGGGTGTTGCGTGGAACCTTTCCGCGTTTTCATCATGTTCGCATTCTTGGTAGTGCTCAACACCAGCGGAAGAGGCCCTGACTATACCAAAAGGCAACGCATAACGGCAAGTTCTTCGCCAGATGGCCTTGGTCAAGAGTCTGGGCCCACGCCACGTGCTTGTAGCGCACGGCGAATTGCGCGCTAAGGATCCGCCCAGGCCCCGACCCGCCACTATTTTCCAATCTTATCGCAGTCTACTTCAGATTCCTGCCATTGTGATGGATCCGCACGCGGGGTATACTTGGGCGCAACTGACGGAAACGTACTGGGAGTGCACTATCTTACCGCGACGCAGCAGCTATCGCCATACTAGCAGGCCCAGATGGAGCTTTCACGATGTGCTAATTGCTTGGTTTTGCTTGGTATGAGGCCTGCTAACCACTGTAGTAGGTCGTCTCCGAAGCTATGGGCTCTTGACACCGTATCCGGTGTAAAGCCAATGTGTCTTATGAGCGATAGTTTAGGAAACATGTTAGTATCGGATATGGACCATCAAGTCTGTGGGGTTTGGGGTACGGTGGAGCCGATGGCGCAAGAATCTGGGGAAGTCGAGCCACAAAGTCTGGAGAAGCAGATGTGTATATGAAGACACATATCCTGCAGCTACCGGTTTAATCCCATCACCATCCTTCTCTTCAAAAGCTGCGCCTTGCTCTCATCCCATCATCTAGATCGATCTTGGAGAACTTTGCAGGGCTGTTAAGCACCACTTGCTTTTAACGTATCTTCAGGCTCTTTGTAGCTACCCAGCCTCATCATGTCCTCCTACGCCGAAGAAAAGGGCAATGTCGCCGCCATCGAACGCGTTGAATCCGAAACATCAGCAAACGATGCTGCCATCAACCGTTTCACACCTGAGCAACAGAAGAAGATTGTCCGCAAGGTCGATCTTCGGCTCATTCCCACACTCGGCTTCATGTACTGCGTCTCACTCATGGACCGAACCAATCTCGGCGTGGCCATGGTAGCAGGTATGGGTGTTGACCTGAAGCTCACAGGCGAGAGATACAGCATCATCGTTCTATTGTTCTTCATAACCTATGTCGCGCTTCAGCCACCAGCTACTGTCGTACTCAGGAAGCTGGGCCCGAGGGTTTTCTTGCCGTCCATTGTAGTCATCTGGGGAGTGGTGATGATCGCGTTTGGATTCGTGAAGGAGTGGACTACCTTGATCCCTCTTCGTCTTCTCCTCGGTATCTTTGAGGCTGGTTTCTTCCCAGGTATGCCTTGCAAGTTCTTTTGAGATTAAAGCAGCACTAACAAGCATGCCTAGGTTCCGCTTATCTCCTTTCTTGCTGGTACAAGCGATACGAGCTCCAGAAGCGTAACACTGTCTTCTTTCTCATCGGAATGTTGTCGTCAGCCTTCTCAGGTATTCTTGGTTATCTGTTCTCTCTGCTTAGTGGCTACGGCTATCAAGCAGCAGAGTGGCTCGGTCCCCACTACGGACCAACCACGGCAGCACCCACCACTCCCGTCGGCTACGGACCAGGCCTGGCAGGTTGGAGGTGGATATTCACCCTTCAGGGTGTCATCACTGTCTTGATCGGCATCGTTGGATGGTACTTTATCGTTGACTTCCCTGAGTTGGCCGCCAAGCCAAGCAAGACGCAGAAGAAGTTTCTTGAGCAAGACGAGGTCGACTTCATCGTAGCACGTATTGAGCAGGATCGCCACGATGTTGTCGCAGAGGAGTTCAACCTCAAGAGCTACCTTGCTGGTGCTATGGATCTCAAAGTTAGTAACTCCAAAGTAAAGTACCCCATCGCGATAGTCAAAGTACTAACAATAACCAGGTTTGGGGCTTTGCTTTGATCTTTATGATGACAACCACCGTCACCTACGCTATCGCTTACTTCCTTCCCATCATCCTCAAGGACGGCATGGGGTTCAGCGCTGCTGCTAGTAACTGCTTGATCGCCCCACCTTACGTCTTTGCTGGCTTTGTCATGCTTGGTTTCGCCTGGGCAGGCGACAAATACCAGGTCCGCTCTCCGTGGGTCATTGCCAACGGTATTCTCGCTCTTATCGGCCTACCTATGATCGGATTCAGCAGCAACGTCGGCGTCAGGTACTTTGGTGAGTTCGCTCCAGCTAATTGCTAAGCTCTTCCTGCAGTACAAATACTAACAATATCCAAGGTGTTTTCCTCGCGACTGCTGCTGCCAACGCCAACGTTCCCTGCATCCTCACCTGGCAAGCGAACAACATCCGTGGTCAATGGAAGCGAGCTCTCTGCTCTGCCACCCTCGTAGGTGCCGGAGGTATCGGAGGTATTATTGGCGGCACAGTTTTCAGGACTCAGGACGCCCCAGACTACGTCCCCGGCATTATCGCATGCATGATTGCAGCAGCCATGATTGTCATCGTTGCACTTTTGCTGAACTTGAAGTTCTGGAGGGCGAACAAGCGTGCCACCAACGGTGGCAAGATTATCGAGGGTCTTGAGGGATTCAGATACACTTTGTAAATGCTAGCTTGAGGCAGATACGTTGAGTACTTGTGTATGATGAACATTTTCATGAGCACGCGGAGCACAATGACAATCTTGGAGTGTCCAAAGACATGATAAAGTTTCATCCTGTGCGCGGCTGTTCTTGGAACTGTTAAATTTTCTCATTATTCTAAGTATCTCCATTTCAGATTAAGACACTATTCACAAAGTCTGACACAAATGCGATAAGGAGTGGCACGATTCAACTCCTGGGAGAACATTAATTTACACCAAAGAGAGCGCATTTCCATCTCGAGATGCTTCATTCGAGCTAATAGGGATTTCTGATCTAAAGCCCTGGGTTGCGGAGGCGCAAATGCCGGCACTGACAAATGCCGGCCCACCACTAAGTTATCAAGTAGCTTGTGATAATTCCTGTGCTCCAGTGTATGCGGGTGCAGTCGAACCTTTCTTGTTGTTCTCCAGCCGCAACGGGACAAAGATACGCTCACGTCTCCCAATGCGACGAGAGAAATTCCGCGTCTATCTATACGACAGTCTCCCCGCCAACACCATCAGCATTATTGGAGGAATACCTTCACATTGTCTTGTTACCAGGCTTGTACCGACTAACCACCATGGAGTCAGCTATTGACCCCTCTCTGAGGCACGCTCGTACGTGCCATGTCCACGTTGTTTGACATGCCGTTCTAGTGCCTCAAGAAAGTTTTCGCGTTGGCCTGGCTTTCGCTAAATAATCCCCATCCTGGACGACTCTATCCTATCGACACTGTGATAGACATCTAGACAGCTTGGCATCGTGCCTACCCAATCCCATGCTACTACAGCCTCAATCCTACAACAAGCTTTGCCGCCACCATGACCATATTCGAAGATCTTCACCACACAAGCTACAATGCGCTAGTAAGCGGATATATTTGCCTAGAGATAGGTGTGATGGACTGCTAAAATTACTATTGAACATGCAGGAACGCGGTTAGCCTTTCAAGAATGCGCGTTGTTGTATCTCCACTTTGCCAAGTTATCGGCTTCGTCTGTGTACCGACCGGAATTGGGGCTCTTTGAATTGATAACTTTTCTTTAGTTTCTAATGGCCTCTAGAAATATGGTGGAGAATGACATTTCGGCAGCCTCTGTTGCAGGCGGAACTGCTGTTGCGCTGCCATTGCGAGGCAGTAATGTTGCTTTGTATGGATGCTCCATCGTCTCCCCGGGAAATTCTGCTGTCTCCGCTACCTATGGTCTAGCGTTCTTCGCAAACTCTTACATTGAGTGCTATGACAAGATCTTCGTCGACTATCCCATTGTTGATGTCTACAAGTAGGCCATCGTACCACCTTTCCAAGGGGCCCTCATCGTATACAACAAAGGCGGAACACCTACAGGAATCAACTTCGCCAATTCGATCGTGGTCATTGACACAAAGGACGGCTTTCTTGCGGCTTCGAATGGTGCCGGTACTGCGGCGGTCTACAGAGATACCAAGATGGAGAGCCTGATTTCGCCTCTTTACTAATACGGCACTGCGAAGAACACCCCGTCTTTTTTCGAAGAATAGCAGAACAGCGGCGCAGGGTCTTACAACATTCCACTCTCCGCCGACTAAGTCTTTGAATTTATAATCGATAAGATATTCGGCAAAGCCTTCTATCTATATGGTAGCTCTTCGCTCCACTGGATTGACCAAGCTGTGCTATCTTAACTTCAAGCCTCGAATTTCGTACAGTCACCATCAAAGTATTCGTCTTCTTCCGTCTCATCTAGCTGTTCGTCAATTATATCCTCTCCGGCCTCCCCTTCCGTTTCCTCTCCGGCCTCTACGATCGCCTCATCGAGTGCTTCTTCAAGCCTATCCTCGATCAACATCGTCAACTCTTGCAATGCTTCGAGCCCCTTCCCTACCAACTCTGCGACTGTCAGAAGCACCCCCTCGGCTTTATTCTCGATGATCAGACTTCTCAACGAACAAGCCAAGCCGAGCCATACAATTTATTAGCAAGCCAAGCCAGAGGTCCTTGTTGGCTTGATCGGCTTGNGCTTGCTCATTCGCTTGGTGAACAAGCCGATGAACAAGCCAAGCCGAGCCATACAATTTATTAGCAAGCCAAGCCAGAGGTCCTTGTTGGCTTGATCGGCTTGGTCGGCTTAGTACTATCTAGTGGCCAACCAGTTTTCGCGATTGAAGCTTTTGATTTGGCGATTAAAACAAGTTCACGATACGTTCTTAGTGTTGAGCTCAGTGTTTTTCGAGCTTAGTCATCACTCAAACACGCCTGACATGTCGCGTCGCCCGCCTCAACGCGTCAACAACGCGTCTAGCAACCTATCTAGATCTATACACCCGTCGTTTTTGGTGTTGCAGTATTGTTTCTATTGCCATTTAAGCCTCTGCGATGCCTCCTGCCCTTAAACGCTCACCCAAAGCCCACGCTGCTGCCAGTCGTAAACGCATCAAAATAAGCTCGTCAACAACCACCGCCCCACCTGCTGAGGCAGCCGTTGCCTCCCGACCCACTGAATTGCCGCCAAACTTTGAGTCACAGTTTCGAGATTCCCAGCCGGAATCTGCGGTCGTCCGGAATCTGCGGTCGTCGCAGCCGGAATCTGCGGTCGTCGCGCCTACCGTTGATGGCAGCCGAGCTGCTACAGAAGCTTTGGCGGAGGACAACGATGGAGTTTTGTGTACTCCGCTTGACGCCCGCCTCCTGGACACATATCCTGGTCTGAACTGGGCTCGTATCCCGCAGTATAGGGAGCCAATAGAACCGCCAACAAGCCGCAAAAGCTGGGTATACGATCATGGCTATCGTGTTGCCTCCCGCCGCGATCCAAAACAGATCTATTGGATCTGCCACGATTGCTATCGACGCAAGAAAGTTGAAGCTGGCGTAAGCGGAGTCTACCTAGCTACTGACGCAGTCTCCGCAGCGCAACGTCATCTAAAAACCCATGGGATTTGGGCAACTGGTAAAGCTCCTGAGCCTGCCCCAATGTCGCGCCTCCGCCAGGCTATACTCAACGGCAATCTCAATCTCAACCAGAAGCTCGTTGGCCAGCCATCGGACTTCAATATCCACGCTTTTCGAGCTGCAGCTGTAACTTGGCTTCTTGAAAACAACCACCCACTCCGCGAGTTTGAAACATCAGCTTTCTGCAGCATGCTTGAGGCGGCTAACCCCGACGCAGCTCGAGCGCTTTGGAAGTCACCACAGAGTGTTGCGCGATATGTTTTACGAGTATATGATCACATTAAGCCGCGGATTGTACAAGCTCTGTCGCAATCGCTAAGCAAGATACATATAAGCTTCGATGGATGGACCACAAAAGGCGGAAAGCGTGGTTACCTTGGCGTCGTTGCTCACTATGTTAACACTCACGGCAAGCTAGTTGATCTGCCTATTGCATTGCCGCAGCTGGTGGGGGCTCACAGTGGTGAAAACCTTGCCGACGTTATATATAAAACTCTGTTAGAGTTTAGCGTTGCTAGCACCAAGATTGGCTGGTTTATTACTGACAACGCATCAAACAATGATACAGCTATACAGGCGCTTTCTCGTCGAATTGGCTTCAACGCAGTTAAACGTCGCGTTCGCTGTGGTCCCCATACAATCAATCTCGTCGGCCAGATGCTCCTTTGGGGCAAAGACAACAACGCGTACGGCAACGCCCTATCTACTGAGCTTGTTAACGAGGATAAGTTTATGGAGGAGTGGCGGCATAAGGGACCTCTCGGAGTACTCCTTCAGATCATCGCTTATATCAAAACGCCGCAGCAAGTTGAGCTTTTCAATCGCTGTCAGCTTGAAGCTCACCGCGATCTGCACCCAGACGCCACCGACGACGATTGCAAGCTCCGAGAGGTTGTTAAGCCTGTTGTTACGCGATGGAACTCTTTTTATTCTGCTTTTGAGCGCGCCATCAGTCTGCAAGCTGCAATCAACCTCTACGCCGCACATCACATTACGCGCCTCCAGGACAGCGACGCGATAGCTCAAGCCCGAGGCAATAAGCTAGCTGATGCTCCTGACTGGATGAGGTCAAATGGACTCACCGCTGCTGATTGGGGTGTTGTTACTGAGTATCTAGCTGTTCTCAAACCGCTGAAGGCAGCTACAAAGCGATTGGAGGGCCGTAGCGCTTCTGGTGCCTATGGAGCAATTGCTGAAGTAATCCCCGTCTTTGAGTATCTTTTGAAGGAGTACGAGGATCGTGTTGCTACGTACGAGGCGGTGGATTACAACGCTCACAATGAGGCGCCAGAGGACCATTTGGAGATCAACTTGAGAGCTGCACGGACGAAGCTCTGCGAGTACTACAGCAAACTTGACGACTCTCCAGCTTACTACGCAGCTACTATACTCCATCCGCGCTACAAGAAGCTTTGTGACGTCCTTTGGGCGGATAAGCCAGCGTGGCTCTATAGCAACAACCAGGCTTTTTTCCAACTGTGGGCTCAATACAAAACGCCGCGCGCGACGCCTGTAGCTACGATACCTGCCGCCGCTCACCGCTCAAACGAGATCGATGACGTTATTAATAGCTATATTAATCCAGGGCATTTGTCTACAACCGACAGCGAAATGGACGAGTATCAACGATGGAAGCAGGGCGAGCCGATCGCGGTAGATGGCAGTCACGACGCTAATAACCCAGTGGAATACTGGGTAGCTTTGCGCGATCAATATCCGAATCTCAGCAGACTTGCGATAGATGTATTATCAATACCTGCTTCAAGCTGCGACTGCGAGCGCATGTTTAGTGAACTTGGTGATCTATTAGAGCCGCGGAGAAGGAAACTTGGGCCCCAATTGCTGGCCGCTATGCTGTGTATACGTCGCTGGCAACGGGCTGGATTTGGGGACGATGATTTCTGCGGAGGCAAGCTATCTGACGAGGATATTGACGACGCATACCAGCTACTTGATTGGGAAATCGGCAGCTAAAAACAACAAAAAGTCACCAAGCCGACCAAGCCGACCAAGCCAACCAAGCCTTAACTTCTAATAAGCCTGTCAAGCCAAGCTTTAACACAAAATATCTCTATCAAGCCAAGCCGGAGCGGTTGGCTTGTTCAGCTTGTTCATTGAGAAGTCTG
>LR132096.1:0-73335 GCA_900634815.1 Paradendryphiella salina | reverse complement strand
CCCCCCCCCCCCACGTCTCCATGTCATCGGTCGAGTCAGGTGACCGCTTTCAACATCCTTCCTTGCATACGAGACGCGTAATAATTCTCAAAACTACGCACTGATTCGTTGACTCAACGTCGGCATCCATGGCAGCACGAAGACTTGCTTTCTCATCTCAGTATGCACTCGCACGAGGTATGCATCCTTCTTTTCTTCCCTTCCGTGTACATGGCTGAATTTTCGGGTAGAACTCGGGATCTGGGTCAGTGCGATGCTTGCATGCATATATGTATGTATAAAGAGGCTGAGAAAGGAAGAGAGGGTCAATGTTCTACAGAAAGGAGCTTGTCCAAGCAATGTATAAGTGCAAAAAAAGGAGGGGGGGCATGTGCGAAGATCAACTGCAGGATGGGAAGCATCTTGATGCGCTTCTATTCAACATGAATTAGGTCGAACGCTGATATATATAAAAAATTCTAATATAGACCGGAAAGGAACAAAAGCATACATACTCAAACAACTCAAGTAATAACTGACCACGTCTACACATGCCGTCGACTTTTGGTAATGATGCCATCCATCCATTCAATTCCTCTTCGCTTTGGTAAAAGTACATGAATTAACTAACGCCCAAGCTTACTAAAGCCCATTCCCTGGAATAGGAAAAGAAGAGGGACTTAAAACTCCCATGCTATGCTACAGTTCATTAGAGTCCATCCTGCCATGCCACCCTTGCGAAATCCACCTTCCTACGAACCGTGATGCGTACTCAAGTAAGACACCCCCCCACACAGCTCATATCTCCTCCAACGAACCTACCAAAAGCTACACCACCCAATATAATGCTGACAAAGATTCTCCAAGTTCGTTGCCTCCTTAATCAACCGATCAACCTGCATCTCCGTCTTGAGCTCCTCCCCTTTGCCAAAATCCCTGCCAGTCAGCTTCTCTTTAACGCGGCTCAGGACCTGGAGGGCCCGGGCGTTCTGGACTTCTTTGGCGTCGACGCCGTCATTTGTCTGCGGAGGCGCAATCGAGGAGCGGTGGCGGGGGCGGCCGACAATGCTGGACATTTGGTGAGGATCGGTGGCGGCGCCGGGGGCGTTGGGGTCGCCGCCCATGATGGATTGGCGGCGCTCCGAGGGGTAGTTTGGCTCGACGGGGGAGGTGTCGCGGTGGTTTAGACGCCAGGTTAGGAGAGGATCGTGGATGAACTGTTGCAGGTCGGTTAGCATCAGTATGCGCAACAGAGGTTTGATGCAAGTAGGTTCAAAAATGGATGTTGTTGACTTACGGCTTCAAGTACCGCCATGACACTCTCCTTGTTACTCCGCAGGACGCGCATGACGTGTTCGCAAGTCGTTCGGTAGCTACCCTCGATATTGCTAACTTCCATGGCATATGTCAACATGCGCGTAAGTCGGAACGGCACGCGCTCGGGATACTTCTCACGGTGCATAGCCACCTCGAAGCAGTCGCCAAAGTCAATATGAACAATCTTGCCCGTGACCCGATCCAGCATCAAGTTACTGGGGTGACGATCTCCCAGACCAAGAATATATCCGACCATGGACATGACGGCAAGCGAGCGTGTATAATTCGTGCGGCGATCAAGCCAGGCTTCCGAAGATTTGGATTTGAGCCAGAGGACGCGGTACAGGTCTTGGCCTGTCGTGTTGTCCAGTGCGTAACCAAATACTTCAACCTTTTGCATGAGGGTGAGGCAATCGTAGTCTGGTGCCATCTGCAGCATGATGCGATGCTCGATGTTGAGAAGGATCTTCCTACTATCTCGGTACTCTCGGATGAGTACATGCAGGGTGTCGCTGTTAGGGACGAAGCCGAGCAAACCTGACTGCGTGCTAAGCGGAACTGCGGCATAACGTTGGATGTTAAGGTGGCGCTTGCGTGATTCCACATCGTTGGAGAGCAGGGTATTGCAGAGACCGAAAAGTTGCATGACACGCTCGTCTTGACGGATGTCTTCGTGTCCTTTGAGGATGTGTGTATGTGCCTTGCCGTCGCTGCCACGCATCTCTAGTTTTCTGGGTCGCTGCTTGGACTGGATGACAGATGCGACGGGATCAAAGGAGATGATTCGAATGACCTGCTTGCCGACCTGGTAGGTTCCAGGAACGGCCAGCTCAAGATCGTGCGCGTCCTTGAGTTTTGGTGACACATACTGCAACTCAAGCGTCATCAAAGACGGGAGTTGACGGGCAATCTTGCGGAACACCTGGTAGTAGAGATCCCACGCTTGGTTAAGATCGCCTATTTCACCAGATGTCCTGAATGTGTTACACCAGTCCCGGGCTTCCTGAAGTTCGCGACCGAAAGATTGTATGAAGGAGATTTCGCGGAGCGTCTCTGGGCCCTTGTCGAGCATTGCGTGCAGGGGCGCGAGTGTGGCGAACATGCCATCTATGTTATGATCACCAAAGTACAGTCTACTGGCCTCCTCAAGACCTTCATGCCATTGTTCATGCCACAGTACAGCAATACGGATCAGTTCGTGACTGACAAGATCAGCCTGCTCGACCAGTCGCGGCGAGTGCTCGCGCATAGCCTCCATGAGCTCCTTGGCAGATCGTTGACGTCGCGACACGTCAGACTTCATTGATACTGTCAATGGGAAGACTAAAGCTTGAGGATGCGCTTTGCCGACCTCGATGAGCAGTTGGTGTATTGATTGTCTGACCACGGCATTCGGCTGATTGATCCGAGCAAGTAATTGCGGGATGACCTCTAGCCAAGTGTCGATTGGAACTGATTTTGTACCCTCAGTAATCGTGCGGTTGACGCCCTCTCTGCCACCATAACTGAACCATAGCGTAAGCAGTCTGAGCGTGTCTTGCAGTGAACTGGTCGATGATAACGCAATAGATTTGAAGAAGCCCTGAATAGCCGGGATGACGTGGTCATGGATGATGTTATTAGGCACTTCAGTAGCCTCTCGGTCAGACTTGGATGTGATTGAGTTAATGACTTCAAAATTAGCGAGCGCCCAGGCGTGCCATGCCTTGTACCAGTCCTTGTTGTAGCGCGTGGCAGCGGCGTAGGCGGCAAGAATCTCATGTACGTATTCGTGCTCCCATTCGCCGTCTTGGAGTTCTTGTTGCCAGTCGCCCTGCTTGAGGTAGCACTTGGCTAGCAACCGGTGGCAATCAGCGAGATCGGTGGGTGAAGAACTTGTGGCTGAACCGTTGAGCATACTTGAGCCATTCATACCGTTGACCCCGTGATGTCCATTGGTAGCAGCAAAGGGGTTCATATTACTGAACATATGTTGACCATTGGACATGCCGTTCATGCCACTTTGTGCCATCATCGGGTTCGTTGCAGCTCTACTCCTCATAGCAAGATCCTCTGAAAGTCGACCAGTGAAGTCCTTCATGCTATCGAGGGCCTCTTGCTTATGGTTTTGGTCGGCCCACATGTATTTGTACGTTGTGTACGCAACAGGGTGCGAGATCTCATGGGCGTTGTGACGCACGAATTCGACTACAGTGCTATCACCGGTACTCTCGATGTCGAGCAACTTCTGGAGAGCCTTGTTTGCGAGATTCATCCTGTTACTCTTCCTGCAGAGGTTGGTGTACTTGATCCACATGTCGGTGCCTTCTTGTGGCGAGATGACAAGCTGGCGCACTTTAATCATACGTTGCCAGACCTCTGGGTTCGGTTGCAGCCCTCTAAGCCTCTTCATCCAAGTCTTCCGCATGCTCTTCTGCTTGTCAGTGTTGCCATCATTTTGCTTGTATTGCATAATCTCCTCGAGCTCTGCAAGCATCTGCACACGAATCATCGGCAGGTAAGCCCGCTGGTAAGACTCGCCCAGAAGTGAGCTGAGCTCCGTATCTAGACCCTTTCGGGCCTTGGCGATTTCATCCACGGCGATTTCGAAGCGGTTGTTGTGAATGTTGAGAATGGAAGCGAAAAAAGCCCGGTCAGGCGACTGCTCCTTCATGACACCAAGGTAGTTGTCCATATCGGCAAACTTGCCCAGACCCCACGCAGCCGTTGCGGCAAGCGGTGCTATCGACTTACGATACTCCTGCGTGGCATTGGCCCACTTCTCCTTGGACAAGCTAGAAAGAAGATCCCACTCGCCCAGTGCATGCAAACAGCGCATCTTGCCCATGGTCACATCGAAAGAGTCGGGCTCTTCAAGCTCACGTCTCTGATAGGCGGCGAGCGCTTCGTCCCACTTCTGCAGTTTCTCGAACCAGGTCTCTTTGAGCTCGACGTCGTGGTAATTTTGTGCCTTACGCAAAATACCAAAAGCTGCGTCGGTCTGCTGGAGCTGATTGTTGATGCTGATGAGGGCTTCCACAGCGCTGGAATTCTGCTCTGCGTTGAATTCCAGCTCTTTGTAGTGCAATGCTTTGGCAAAAGCATGGCACTTTCCGGCATACATACCGAGTATCCTGACATCAATTGGTAGAGCTTTGTCGTCGTGCTCCATGAATTCTGCCAGGTTGAGTAACACCTGTAGTATCTCAGGTGGGATGTTGGGGGATGTGAGCGCTGTTTCGATAGATCGGACAAGTTCTTCCTGATATTGATCGTACAACTCGGTCCAACACGACACAAAAGCGGAGTTGAACAACGTCCTAGCGATTGGGTTGTAGACACTCCCGAGCGGCGTGCAAGCGCGTAGTGCCTGTTGTGGTGACTCTCTGAGGAGCTCAACGCTGAACCTTCGCATCCATTCGATCCAATCTTCCTTGGTGGTTTTGTTGGAAGCCTCCCATGCCTGCTTCAGATGCTGCTGATTGACCGCCAGCTTCTTAGTAAGAATTTCCGCCGGGTTTAGGTCTTCATCGTCCTCGCCATAACGCTCATCCGGGCTAAGATCTTGCGGTAGAGGCTCGCCCTTCTGCAGCTTTGACACAATACGGCCGTAGTTCTCATGAGGTACTTTGTGTGCAATCAAGATCTTGTTGACCGTTGGTACGAAATGGATGTAGTCTGGACCGAGCTGGAAGATGAGCGCGCAGAGCGTCTCGAGAGCCGTCTGCTTCAGAGTCGGCTCGCTGCCAGAAAGCACTCGGCAGAGTGGATGCACGATGCGTGCTGCGAACTCGGAGACGTTGACCTGCTTGGAAAGTCGCCCCAAAGTTTCAATTGCATGCCTTCGAATTTGAATAGGTTGGCCGGGTTTGTCAAACATCTTAACCATGACTGGAATGATGAGATGCATGTACTCTTCGGCACTTGATCCAAAGATCAGAAAAGCATGCAGCACTCTTTCTGAAGGCAATCGCTTGCCAGTATGGTCCGAGTCGAGGACACTGAGCATGAGTGGTAGCACATCAGCTAGGTAGACTTTGAATTCGCCCTCCAGCGAACGAGCGATAGCCTCAATCAAGGACAGAATGGTGGCCTGCAGCTGTGGACTGCTACTCCAGTATTCCTTGATGGTCGCCAGAATGCTGGGCAGGTGAGGACGGATATGTTGGCGAACAATACGCACAAGCTGGCTAAGCTGGTTAAAGTAACCTTCCGATCGTCCAGCTGGTGTCGATTTAATGACGTGAAGGAAACCGGGGACGACTTGGTTAAGAAATGGAACGCACTTCAAACCCATCGTCGCATAGATGTTCATGACGGCTTCTACAATCGCCGTATGATACTGCACCAGAGACGGATCCTTAAGCAGCCCCATGAGCGTGCTAATGACGATGGTCGGGTAATACTCTTCATTCGAGGGAGTGATGCCCTGCATGATGAGTGAAACATCAGTGATGGCTTGTGCTTCCAAGATGAGATGCTTGTCCGGTGATTGCTCCATGATTTTCTGATACTCGTCCGGATCCAAGGCTCCAAGGGTACCCATTAGTCGAACGGTCTCCCTCCTAAGTTCACCTTCAGGCTCTGTTTTGACGATGCTCATCAGAATGTTCATAAGCTCTGGATATTCGCGATATGGCTCTATCACATATCCGGCGTTGGTGGCCAGTTGACCAAGGGCTTTCAGGGCAGAGAAGCGCTTAGCGTCAGATGTCTGATCTTGCATAAAGTCTAGAATGACAGGCATGAGATCTTTGATGTACTTGGTCATTCCCTCGCCGCCGACTGTTGCAAGGTCGCCAATGGCCTTGAGTGTTGTTGAGGCAACTTCAGGGTTTGGGTCCTTGCACTTTGGAAGCAGGACTTCGACGATGGGATCTATCAATGGCTTGATGAGACTGTCCGCAGCGCCGACAAGACTGCTAATCAATTTGGCACTTTCCTCTTTACTGCGTGCACTGTTGGCGTAATTGACTTCGGTCAGCAGCTGTAGGAGGACTTTGCGCAATGAAGGAAAGACGTAAGCTGGGTTGACAGCTGTTAGTCGGCCAATGATAGACATGGCAGCCTCTCGAATGCCAAAGACTTCATCATTCAGAGCGAGGAACAGAGTACGGACGTTGTCGGCTTTACCAAGATGACGATCAAAGCGAGCGTCCAGTGCTATCAGGACATCCCATCGGATCTCCGGGTCAACATCACCAACACCGACTGTTAAGAGCTTTTCAATGATATCCCCAACCACTTTTGTCGCGTGAGTACTAGTCTGGTGAACGATAGGATCCTTGACGAAGAGCTGACAGCACGTCAAAGCAGCGCGCTTCCTGATTTCAGGATTGTCTGCTTCTACGTATCGAATAGCAACATCGCGAACAAACTCATTCAGGACGTGGCCTGTAAAGTCGAAACTACCGAGTGTGTGCAGTGCCAGAGCAATCTCCGCTTCTCGTGGGGCAACGGTTTGCGGGTCTTTATGATCGCGGGTCCATATCTGTGGAGGCTGCGAGACTTGGTAAGGGCTGCCCAGAGGTAGAAAGTGTCGGCCAGCGAGAATCTGACTGAGCAGATCGAGCAGCTTTTCTTGGATCATGGGTCGCGAAGGTGGTACATAGTGAGCCATATCGACAAGAGCCTGGAAGAGAGAATCACTCAACCCACAGGAGAAGATAGGATCCAGTAATCGCTCCACAGATTTGGTAAGAGCCTGACCGACGGCTGCCGCAATCATACTAAGACATTGAAATATCGGTGCTTCGTTGATGACGCTCTTGTTCCGTGCCTTGGCGATGAGACCTTCCTGGATGAATCCCAATATGCCCTCCAAGTATGGCGAGATGGCAACTCCGACGGCATTCGCAATCTGCCCAATGGCTACAAAGGCCTTGTCCCTATCGCGGTCCTTCCTGATCAGGCCCTGGAGATGCAGCATACACTGGTGCAAATACTTTGTCGCGAACTCGGTAGGCGAATAACCAGCGAGAATGGGTATGATGAGCACCACCTCTCTCCGTACCAGAGCATCGCGATGCTCCCTGTACTTGAGCACCTGCTCAACCGTCTCCTTGTACTTTTGGTCGTTCATGAACATTGCGCTCTTAGCAAGCAGCTCCTTCATCGTAAGAAGGGAACCGTGGATGGCCTCGTTTGTGTTGATGGTGAAACCACGTAGGATTTCGTCGTAGACCTTGCCAAACCAGAGCTGTCGCATTTGCGAGTCGCGCGGGGATATTATCTCAAAACACGCACTGATTGCTTCGGCGGCTGACTCTCTGATGAGCACCTTGGGGTCGCGCAGGGCTACCCAGATGACCTCGAAGATTTGTGCAATCCATTGGTACATGAGCGTGGGGGAGTTTTTAGCCAGCTCTCGCAGGATGAGCACAGCAGCGAAGCGTCTATTCTCCAGACGCTCCAGCTGCAGCCACTCCAATGCGCCCTTGACCTCGGCCTCAACCAGCTCAGCGGTGAGGGTGCCGCCAGGCTTCGCGAGCCTTCCCAGGGCCTTGGCTGCTACCACCATGGCTGTGATGTCCTGGCCCCGCATGACCGCCCTAAGGTACGAGGCAAACCGCGTCGTCTTCTGGCCGGCATCGTCGCCGCGGAAGTCGATCAGAGCGTTTAGCGCGTGGATGCCGCCAATGCGTTCGTTTGAATCGCTGCCGGTGACGATGAGGCCCGAAATCCTGGTGTAGACCTCATTATTGAAGGTGGTGAAGAGATTGGGCGCGAGTTCTGCACAACGTCAGTTTCCCACCGTCGGAGCGGGGACATGTGCATCGCCATGTTCCTCACCTCGGTGCGCCGCTTCGACCGTCTGTCGCAGCGTGTTGGCTGCTCGTTGTCGTGTCTCGTCATTCCTGCACCCGTCAGCTTGCTACGACTACCCCAAGCGTATTCCGCACTCACTTGGAGCGTAGTTCGTGGACGATGCGGTCTAGCGTGGACGAAAGGGGATTTTGCTGCGCCATCTTGTCTGCTTCACCGAAAGCCTCTCGCAGCAAGGGCGTATGTGCTCACTCCATCCATAGAAAGGAAAGAAGAGCGTGGTGGGAGTGGCGCGTCGATAGAATGGGTGGGTTGCCAGCGTTGCTGTCTCCGACCCGGGACCTATGTCACGAACGCGGCCCACTAGCGAGCTCTGACCCACGCGAGCCTCTGCGCCCGAACCTCACACCGGGGAAGCGCTCCCAGCGGCGGCGGTCAACGCATCGAGCCATGGGCGAGATAGACGAAGCCATGGCTGGTGGTGTCTAGCCACACATCACATATCAATTCTCTTCCCCTGCTTCACGTCCAAGGTTCGTGCACATTGGGTCCCAACGATGCTCTGCTGAGAGAGCCGCTCTGTTTATTTACTATCATACACATTCATTCACCGCACACCACGCGTAGTTGCAGAGCTCCGTACTCCTCCCATAGGTATCGCTCGCACCAGAATCCGTACACCGACCGCCCTTCCCATTCGTGGTGCCGTTACGCCTCCTGCTTCTAGCCGCCGAGCACACCTTGCGCTGCCTGACCAACCAATCCGCCGAGTTGACCGAAGAAGATGGACTTCAGAATGGTTTCGCCCTCTCCCGCTGCCCACATGCCTGCATCGCTCAGCCTCTGGCGCCACATCCTCTTCTCCTCCTGGCTAAGTTCATCCCACCTCCTTGCTGTCGCGTGCTTCTTCAGCACCTCTTCGTCCCCGGCATGTACTTCTGTGCTGAGCGTGCCATCAGAGTCAGCATCGTGGCGAACGACCAAAGCTTTTGCTTCGGAGCGAGGCTCTGCTGGCGCCGTTTCGGATAGGACATGAGGAAGGTGGAGGTGCAATAGATCGGCGATGCGATGCGACGTCTTCACGACTGGCGAATCCGCATTGTTGAGGATAGCATTGTGACGTTTCTCGCGCAGCGTCTCACCAAACGTCTTGTGTTGGCCGGCTGCATTCTGTAAGCCTGCGGGAAGTATGCCTTTGGTCAGGTTGCCCTCTGGGTCTACGAGTGACTGTATCAAGAGAGCCATCACTGCGACAACCATGGCTACGACAAGATACGTGGCCGCCGTGAACAGGTTTCTTGATCGCGCTGTTTGGAGAACATATCGTGATCCAGTATGTTGTAATTGGAAGGTTTCCACACTGATCGTATTACCCAGACTGGTGCTAGCCAGACGCAGATACTGGGGTGGGGCTTGGCGACCTGCGGGGACCTCCGGCTTGTGGAAAGGCGAGAAGACGGCCTTGGTCATCTGTACATCATGAACCTGATCGCTATTAGCATTTGCAAGCCACAATCATCAAATTCCAACCTTACATTTTCGTAGCTGTTGAATGAGTGGAAAGTACTCAACGACTCTCTCGTGGGGCCGTGATAGTCCATTGTATAGACCGTCAGACTTATGTCAATGGCCGCTATAGCAATTGCGATCTGATAAGCGCCCTCTTCGTCGGCATCGAGAAGGCTAACGTCCATATCCGTTGCGGCCTTGACATGCTTCGGTAGTGTCTTCCGCAAAGCCACCATGCCTGGTCCGTCCTCGTATAGGTGCAACAGCAGTAGATCAACCCCCGTCCGATTGGGCTTGTTCGATAACAGTAGTAGATGCTTCGGCGAAAGCCATCTTACACATCTTAGCTTGCTCCTCGTACCCTTTTCCACGTGGGGTAGTGTGTAGATTTTCCTGTGTTCGCTCTTCCCCTTGGTCTTTCTCTGTTCAAAGTCGTAGTGTACGTCCTGCACAAACACCTCTTGGTCCGTCACATAGGTTATCCGAAACCGGCCCTCATCTAGTGTGAACACGTCGAGGTCGTTTGCTTCCTGGCCTTTATGCAGCGTAATGCGTTTGACCACGTCCTGATCTGTAGGCTTTGTAGACGTTGCGCTAAAGATGACCACTTCGTTCTCGTCGCCAGCAAGACTAGAGGCAATCGCTCCAATCCGCCTGTTCGGCGTATTTGTGGCCAATCTTTGTGGTGGTGACAATCGGACTATTCTCTGGTACCCCTCTTTCTTCCCTCCAACGGACTGTGGGGTTGTAAAAACTGATGTCTTGCTGAGGAACTCTAAACTGCCATCCGACTTGTCTGCGCTTGTGGCAGTCGCCGCCCTGTCCTTGGGATAGCGTAGCTCGTATGCGCGCAAATGTTCGTTTCTACTACTTAAGCGGTCTTCTTCGCTACTGTTGTTACCAGCGAACAGAATCACGCCATCTTTGGTAGAGAGATTCTCGAGGCAGGTAACCGAGTCATCCTTTGAAACCTCGAGTTCGGCGATGGATTGTACGTTTGGTGCTCGAGAGGTGAAGTCGAATGCCGTGATCTGGTTCTTCACTCCTGATCGCCCTGCCTAAGCACAGAGATTTGCTGTCAGTGTCCTGTGCATGCGGCTCATTCGGAGATTGTGCTCACCCCTCCTCCTCCGCCTACGATAAGGACTCCCGGTCTGTTGTTCGCAAAAGTAGCTGCGAAGATGGGGTAGGATGCTGTTTATCGTTAGCCATACTACGCCTTCGCGACCGCTTCGGTAATGCGAACATACTCTGCGCTTTTGAAACAGTCGGTCGCGACATCGGAGCGTCTTAATATTGCGCGGCGCACGGTAGGTTGCCGTGTCGAAGCTTCGCGACCACTTTGGCCTGGTGCGATTGGGAATGGGGACGGGCCGTTCGGAAATGAGAGTTCGGTGATTGCGCGTCGCGTCGACGTGAAGAGTCTCTTCGAGAGGTAGTATCAATGTCGTTGGGCGTAGGGATTAAGTCTGCGTGTCTGTTCAAACCACGTTTCGCGCGGCAAAGCAACGAGCCACCCGCGCAAGCGTCATCGTTCCGGCCATGCCTTATCGATAGGGGCCGAGACGAACGCGAATTTCTCTGAAGCCATCCATCCAATAAACTCCACCTGAGGATAACACAAGATAATCATCACATGTGTTCTTCATGATTCAATATCATTCAATCCTCTAACAAACTATGCTATCTACCAGGGCCTTTTGGTCTGGCCAACAACCTCATCCGCATGCGTAAGCGTTCCAAACAGTGGTACCTCTCGTGGATATCGTCCTCCTCTTATCTCATAACCATTCATGCCAACACACCCAGAAACCCAACGCCATGCGACACCATCCCACTATGAGTGGCCGGAACAAACCTCCGGCTCACGTCATGTTCCGTGAAAAATCAAACGCCAGGATGCTCGCTAATTGGAACCCAAGATATCCCGTAGACCTTGACCTGCTTCCTTCCTCGCGACACGGGCAACCTTTACTTTTAAAGATCGTCCATATTACTCTCTTGCTATGTCAAACTGACTAGAGGTCCTGCAAGCAGACGAGTCTGAGCAATCCAAGGAGGCGTGTAGCGCCTTCGTGGGGTGCAATTCGGTCCTAGCAGTCGATGGGTGTCACCTCTGTTCGTTTTCTCATTGAAGAGGTAAAGGGCGCGATCAATGGAGCGATTCTACTGCTGCACCGGCGCTGGTAATCCGTTCGCAGCAGCGGCTTGCGCTTCGGCTTGTACTTGTTCAATGACATCGGCCTGGTGGACAGCGCTTTGTACCACTTGTTGCTCCTCCGGACTCAGATTCTTGGTAAGGTTCTCATAGAGCGCAGGTTGCTCTTGTTGCAGACCTGTGTCTTGTCAATGTATGCCCTAACGACGGATGACATATTATACTTACGGAACAACGCATGCTTGAACATGCCATAAGGTTCGACCTTGTCGAGCGGTGTCTCCAACAGGCTCTCCTCTTCCAGCTCGTCGTCATCGTCATCATCGATTGAGCTGAACTTCTGTGCCTACTTCCTGTCAGCTTTGGCCTACCATATTGGGCGTGTAAAACTTTACCTCTTCGTTCAAGAAGTCAAGGTAGGCGGCGCTTTCGTCCTTGACATCCTCAGCCTCATCTGCTTCGTTGCTCCAATCCGCTTCTTGCTCCCACTCTTCGTCTTCTTCATCTTCGAATTCGGCCGAGTAATCGAACGTATCTTCCTTCTTGGCCTCCTCGCGGTCTGCATGGCTGTTAGCATTGGCGCGTGAGCGACTAATATCTGTACGACTTACTCTTTAGTGCTGCGGGAAGCGTCTGGAACAGCCTTGTGACGCCCTGCAACAAACGTGGCCAGCCTTGCTGTACGCTAACAGGGACGTTCTGAGCGCTTAGTGTAAGCAGTGCGCAGATCGCTGAGATGCACAACTTCTTGTCGTGGACTCTGGTGAAGTTGTCGATGCTCGAGAACCAAAGGCTGAAGAACTTATTCGTCCACCCATTTGTCTCGAGAACGTGCAGTGCCAACGCGGGGTTGTAGTAGATGGAGTTGATGACCACCTCCATCAAATGTATCCGAAGAGACTTAACCTTCGGCTCATCGTTCGTTAGTACGTGCATCGTTAATCCGATAAACTCTGGAATGTAGTCATCGACAGAGCCGCGCATGTTGAGCATGATGATCTCGGCTAGCTTGCAGCCGCAGATACGATCGACACCGCCAACCTTATCGTCCTTGAAGATCGTTCGGACCATGTCAACAATAGCATCGAGGTATGCTCGGTTTTGGACCAACATAGAAGTACCGTAGTTGACAAAGTTCTCAAGCGCAGGAAGCATGTCTACTCGCTGTCAGTAGATTTTTCGACGTAAATGGAAACACTACGATACATACCTTCCAGGTAGAGTTCAGCGCCAGCCTTGAATGTCCTATGTATTAACTCGAATGCTTGCCACATAGTGCCGGAGATGCTCTTGGCGGCAAAGGTGCAACTGTCGATTATCTCAAAGACCTCATTGTAAAGGTCTGTGAAAAGATTAGTATGAGTAATTAAGCGGGTGGTTTTGTGAAAGCGCGTACCGTAGAGCTTGTTCTCGAGCGTAATAGTGATTACGGGCATCAAGATGGTCTCCAGATGCAGGAGAACATCGGGGGTGCTCTCAAGAGTAAGAATGAGAGTGCCGATAGTTTGTAAGACACCAAGCGCCGTGATACTCTTCTCGTCAAGGAAGTCACCGTACTCGCTGTCTTCACCCTTCTCCTGATTCCTAGAGACCAACTCTCGTACAATGCGCAGGTAAGTGTCGCGCAATTGTTCACTGAGCGCGACCGCGAAAGGCGTTAGCTCTGGGGCAAACACCTCGACAAAGTCTTCCATGACATTCGCTAAAGCATCGACATCGACTTCGTTGGCGAGCTTCAGGAGCTGCTGCATGACCTGAGGGATGTTTTGCTTCATGTTAGTTCGGATGACATCGTGACGGATCAGCGGCTGCAGAGATAATGCCGCAGAGACGCGGACTGGGAGCGTGGGGTCGGCCATGGACTCTAGGATGTTGCGGTAGATGATGATTAGGTTGTTCGGGTCCTTGAAGTCGAGCTGCTCAAACTTCTCTAGGGTATCGCATGCGCGCGCACGAAGGAAACCGTGGGGACTCCGGAATTCGGGGAAGACGTGGCGTACGAAGAAGTACTCGACTTGATCTGCGATGGGACTCTTCTTGCCCAGGATAACACCAGATAGCGTGCCAATCATACGTAATGCGCCCTCCTTTTCTCGCGGGTTCTTCTCGTTGTCGGGAGCGGCTTCGTAGCGGTTGACGACTTCGTTGACAAAGTTCAATACGGTAAAGGTCTGCTTGCGGCGGCTCTTGGTAAGAGTGACTAGGAAGTTTGTAGCGGCAACGTCGGGCGCGGTTACGTCTTCGTAGAAATTCAACTTCCGGTGCAGGTACTCTTGAGGCTCCTCCTCGAACAGCTCGATGTCTTCGTCCGACTGGCAAAGTACGGGGAATACTAGATGCGCGATGAGGTTGTCGGTATGCGGCTTGAGAAGATCGTACATGGACTTGGGCTTGACGCACTCGTCGAGGAAGTGAAGTGTGTAGTACAAGCTGGCCTTTGAGAGCCAGACCTGCTTTCCGACCCACTTCTCGACTTGTTGGAGGTAGACCTTGAGGATCTCCGGGGCGAAGTTGGCTATGAAGTTCTTGGCCACCTCGGTGTAGTCAACTTCGTTGTTCTTGCCCAAAGCAGCTGGGTTGCCGTATCTGTCTCTTATTAGTACTGCCCAAGTGTGCCTTATGAGATGCTGCCACCGACCTAATGTATAATCGGTTCAGGTTTGCGTACGACCACTTCTTCGCCTTCCACCAGTGATTTACTTCGCGCTCGTCGAGGTCTTCGGGGAGGGATGACTCTGGGGGTTCTTTGCCGACAACAGTCAGGAACAGCGTGCACCATCCGACCATGACCTGTTGCTCGCGGAGGGGTGCAGGGAGATCAAACTACAGCCTAGTCAGCGACCATTTATGTCGTGCGCCTGCGGGACCTTACGTAGATGGCGTGCTTGTACACCTTAAGTACTGTTCGCAGTATTTCACCAGCTTCCAGGCTTGTCTCGCCAGCCAACGAGTTACCAATATTGAGCAACTGTGGGAAGGACAGGGCGACTATCTTGTCAAAATCTGCGCGGCTCTCGCCTGACTTAAATCTGTAAATCTTGCATATCGCCAGCAAGCATTGCACTCCGGCGAAGACGGACTCAATGTTTCCGGCATTCAGTAGTTGTATAGTGATATCGAGAAAATCTGGCCATTTGGCGGGGAAGTCGTATGCGAGTATCTTTTGGAGGGTAGGAATGAGCTGTAGGCGCACTTGGGGCGGGGAGGCGACGAGGACGGGGACCAGACGGTTGCGGAAAGCAGTCTTTTCTTCCTCTGGTATGGGTGTGGCCTGGGTGTACTCTTCGGCAGGCGACCACCCCTTGGATATGCGGTTCTTAAGGTAGACGACGGCTGTAGGTATGCGTTAGCATTGGGGGGAGGGGGGCCTCATGCACCCGGACGGGCAGGCAGGTAGGCGCAGGCTTACTTGAGAGGCGGACGGCATTGTTCTGTTCCTGCTCGAGAATGTCCAGCAGACCACCAGTGAAGCCTGGCTTTTCTTCGGCCTATATTTCGGTCAGTGTCCGTGTCCGATGCGCATTGTTTCCGCCCTGAAGAGTGGGAGACGCACATGCTTGAGATCGAGCTCGGCTTGCTGTCTGATGGCGGCATTCGCGTCGAGAGTTGCCTGAATCCGGTCCCGCAAGCCGGCAACGTCCATGGTTGGGAGGGTTGGTAGAGATCTGCGAAGTGTTTTGGCGACGGACTAAGAAATGTCCCAGGGTGGGTGCGGTGAGAAAGGGCCAGTGGGGGTTCGGACGAGGGTACGGCTGTTCTTGCGCCCACAAACAGCGGTTGGGAGTAATAATTGGCGGGAGAGACAGAGAATGGGCAAAGGCACACGTGCTTTTTCCCTTTGATTTTGCGCCTCGTCGGGCTTGTGCAGCTTGTGCGGGACGTGATGATGGAGGGGCAGTAGTTAATTTTGTGTGGATCAAAATCGCGGCTTTCCCTCCTAGCATCGTTAGCGCACGTGGCGGTCAATGCTCTCTTCCTCCGCCTTCCATGCCCGCCTGCTGTCTTTCTGTCGCGTACTCACCTTGAATTGTCGTCGCTACAATGAGTTGTCTTTTTTTTTTTTTTTTTGGAAGAATACCAGTGCAAATACTTTGGCTAATATCCTGTTAGACGCTATTTACTCGCAAAAGCCGCCTCCGTACCGGTATGCGCAAATCCGTACCTGCAGCGCCAGCATTACAAGTCGACTATCATATACCCTAGTCCATTGTCCTATCAGATCACCACCATTTGTCTTGTCCATAAGATATCTTTTGATTTGAGCCTCCACCCAAGGACGAAATGAAGTAGAAAGTATGCAGGATGGAGATTAGCACCAGAATAAGGTGAAAGAAAGTGCCGAAACTGGGGATGGGACCTTTATCAACGACAGGAAGAGTAACAAACTCGAGCCGACATTGTGAATAAGTTATCGCCTCAACCAGTAGGTATCATGTCGAAATATACACTGATTCATTGTGCCCTCTTATATGTATAGCTAAATTCCATGCTGACGTGATTAAATAAGTCGGTTGGGAAAGCCTGTACTAAAACCGAAAATTTCGATTGCGGTGTCCACGGAAATGATTCGCCAAGCCTCTATTGCTCATTGACTGAGCCCGTACAAGACCCTGATTAAAATGTTCGAAATCTAAGTATAAATCGTGTGCTGCCATGAATACCATGGTACGTAAGGTTGGTCCAATCAGAAGCCCCTCCAATAATTTCCCATGAACCGTCATCTTCCTGGGAACTGTTACCACATCAGGCGTCAATGCTAGTGAAGGCCTTAGTACTAGGGCCTAGTAAATGCCACAACGATCACAAATAGGCACTCTTGCTTTCTGAATACCTACGTAATTCTGTACTAAAGGTAGCAGGGGATGAAGCTTGAGGTGCAAGGCATACTTTATAAAGACCAGATACCCACCCCCAAGTATGTCTTGTAGCGTAATAAAACAGAAAGGTCTCGAGCTCATGCAAGTTGTTCTTCCTCATAGAGCAGGCGCCAGACCGGGTTGCTCAATGAACGACAAGGCACGTGACGCAGTGATACCGGCTGCGCTGTCTGCATAGCGCGAGAGCGACATACCGATACGCTGATTCCACGATATCTAATTCATTTCGAGACGATAGTGTCAGCGGAACAGTTTCCATGAGGTGCAACCCACATTGCAGCAGGGGAAGTATTGATTCATTACATGGGTCACAAAGGGTTTAGGCGAGTAACCGCACCACCAATGTTATTCATCTGTCCAGTGGCTTTTGCATGTCGTGACGTCGCGATCTCGCGTTTCGCGTCAGTGCACCCACCAACGTCAACCCAGCCATCGCAAAACAAATTTGCCAGTCCCCAGCCGCCGCATCGTCATCGGATTCTCGCACAATCCGCTGTTTCCATGCACGATCGATCTCGCGAATCTCAGGTCTAGACAAAGAGCCCCATTCACCCCCTGACGCTAAGCGGGTTGTGATGACGACTGTCACGTCAGTTAGGACTGACGCTGATCTGGAAAGTGCGCAAATTGTCCCCTGCCCTGTGTAGCGGACATCAAGCTTCGGGAGCTTGCATAATAGTGTGCTCTTTGTGACAGCATGGCGCAGGGTCAGTAGGTGCTTAGACTTGCTGACGTCTGCTAAGCTTCATCCCATCCTCAGGTCGTCCAATAAGATACTCTTCCTTTGCAGTCGTATAGCTACAGAGGAAGAAACAATAAGCGTCTACATTGCATCGACCCTGGTCAAGAGCGACAACATCACAGCATGACGATGCGATTCTCACGTCAATTACAGTAGGCGCATCTCACGGGCGGACAGCTCCCGCATCTAGCATCAGATCCCGCGTGCCGGATCGACGTATCCTTACCTACTTGCAGTACACACCATCTCAAAGGCGGTCTGGCACCTAGTGGAGTTGCTACCATTTCCAAGCCCATGTTGTCATAATCGCGATCGCAGCATGGAGTTTAGATCGCCCATTTGGATTGTCATAGTTTCAGATACTTTGTGGCATCAGGGGCTTGGACACGCCCGATGGACATCATGACGTAGTGCCACAGTCAACGAAGTCTACATAAATAGGTAAATTCGCCCTTGTTTATCTGTATCAATACATCATATCAACCCATCTTCATTTGCAAACAATTCACGTTCACCAATCTACCTTCAACACCACTTCCTACCACCACCAGATCAATCATCATGAGCTCCTCCGAGATCCCCAACGGCAACGCCATGGACAACACCTACCAGTCCCGTACCGGTCAGTCCGAGATCCCCGTCCAGAAGGACGAGGCCCCCGTCGAGTCCACAGAGTATGACAACGGTGGTGATTCCGACAAGCAGCTTGGTTAGTCGTACGCCATTGTTGCATGAATACTCCTAACAATTACTAGAACGTGATGAGAAAGACGCCATCGACAGCAGCAACATCATTGATGAGCGCACTCGTGGTGCTACCAAGCAGTCTGGTACATACACTGAGCCTGGCGATGAGGAGGGTCTTGGTGCAGCAACCGACGGTTCAGATGGTACTTCCGCTACCCGATAGATGATGTTGGATTTTAGCGGAGATTTCGCAAGTTCAAGAGGAGGAAATCTTTGATATTCGCACAAGTTCTCATTTCAGGATTAGTATACAGCGATCCCATTCATTTCGATTCCAGCGCCATCGCCTTAGGTGTTTACCTGTAGTGTTCTTAGTTAACATTCTTCATCGCCTCACATGTCCTCTCATCTCACGAAGTTCATTTTTCTGCAATGCTCATCGTAAATTTTCGCATTTAGGGTTTTTATCCCTAGGGATTTCGTGGATAGCATCTGATGCTCGATACTAGGAACTGGGATGTGCATCATTTGCATCGCTTGCCATTCATGTCGCACAGCACCACGCTTCGTTTCATTTTCACTTTCGCTGTCGTCTATGTGTAGGGGTTTCAAGAAGGTTAAGCTTCCACCCGTTTGCTGTCACACTTCCACATCTGTCAACACCACACATTCACGATTGGCCAACGAAACACCGCCATCACTAGACCACCTTGCGGAATCAGAGAGCACACTCTTGGCCCAATTGGCGAGTAACCTTCTCAGCGTGATTCTTTTTGCACGAGTCACCGCTCATTGCATCCGGTGCAACATTCATCCCCGTATTACAATTTTTCGTGATAGTTATGACACTTCGACCGCAACCATAAACGCATCCAGCAATCGTCTCTCTCATCGCTGACAAACATGTCAGACCCAGAGCAAGCCATGAACGGTACGTAGAACAGAAACCGTTTCGCGAAACTATCGCTGTTAAATGCAGTGAGCAATAGTTCCGCATACGCCTCTATGCATCTTCCAACATCTTTCGAGTCACTAACTAGTCGTCAGAACGGATCGCTCGCCAAAAAGCCACGCAACACTGCGTCTTCATCTCTGGTATCAAAGGCACTCATACACTTGAAACAGGCGTCGCGTACCACTACCGCGGTCACTTCATCTACGCCTACCCCGCCGGCAACTCCATTGAGCCAGTTCCCTTCTCCACGAAAAAGGGCATCAATATCGTCGGTATAGCCAAGGATCGCGCACCGGAGCATGACTCTCAGGATCCGAATCTAGAGTACGAGAGCACTGTTCTTGCGCTTAAGAAGTCGTGTTTCCATGAACAGGAGCTCCAGAGGGAGCAGGAAGGGCGGCGGAAGCTGGAAACTCAGAAGGTGCAGGAAGAGGAGGGAAAGGAGGAAGCGAAGCAGGGGACGGGACTGGAGTCTGAGTCTGAGGACGATCCTGAGAAGAATATTAAGAGCGTTCGTGAGATCGATGAGGTCGCTGATTCTACCTCCCAGGAAGATGCACAACACCTTGTGCAAAGTCAGCCGCCTTCCCGTGTTCAATCACTCAGCACTCTTCCGATACCTCCCCAAGTAACTTTACGCTTGGGCTCGCGCAATGCTTCGCACGTCTCACTCGATCAGTTATTCGTGCCCGGCCACCAGGCTTCAGTCTCCGCCAACGACAACATGCCGCGGATTGGCACTGTTGAAGCGCCTCCGAGCAATCATCGTACACCAGGCACGGACCCAAACGACAGCTGGACACTGCATGACCGTGGCCAATACCTTGCGTACTCTGCCCCAGGATCGAGGAATGGCTCTGTAAACGACACGCCCTGGCGATCACGCTCAGGGTCGCCGAACTGTGGATCTGGTATCCCAGGTCAAGAGCAAGGCCACGGTCACGGTCAAGTTCTATGCACCCGAGACACGACCATTCGCCCAGTGGCAAGCACATCGCGTCTGTACCAACTTCTCGCCGAAGACAGTACCCGACCTTTTTTTCCCCGCGGCCTCGAAGTCGTCGTCGCTTCATCTTCATACATGCACCCGAGCACATGGCGAGATGACAAAAACATGGTAGCCAACATATCCGTGGCACAACCATGTATGGACCCCTCCAACATCACTCCATCCGTAGAAACAGTCTCGCGTCGCCCGTCCCGCCCTCTATCTCGCCCCATCTCCAGGACGCACAGCCCAAGTCCACTTGCTACTACACCCGATGAGGAACTGGATGATGGATTGTATCTCCCTAGTCTGGGACACCCAGGTATCCAGCGTACGGCCAAGAAGACGACTTCTATGCATCGGCAGACTAGGGCGAATAACCCTAGCTATAATTCTCCAGAGAGCGAAGCGAATCTGAATGTTCTGCGTGAGCAGAGTCAAGGGAAAGGTAGTAGCGCTTCGTCGTCTACTACCGCATCAGGTAATCGGCTTCTGCTAGCTATGCTGGAGCATGGATACGGTCAGATTGCAGTCCAGGTGGAGAATTCATCGCGACCGCATTCTCCCGCTGCAATGGAGTACGCGAGTCGTCGCGTGTCCGAGCCAAGCAACCCGTCTTCACTGCCGTCGGCCCAACAGCCCGAAGACCCTAGTCCTGCTCCGCTCTACATCAGTCTCTTGCGAACCGGTTGGCCTCGCACAGCTTCCAGGGCCTTGAATCAAGCGTACAATGCTGCGAATCCGTCTAGTGCCACCTCTACATTTCGTCCTGCGTTTCCTTTCTCAATACCCGATTTTGGTGCTGCGATCACGTCTACTTCCGCCGCCCAGCCCTTAGATCACAGCATCAGCACCTCCACAACCACCAACACCGAAGCCAACACAAGCGAATCCGCCAATAACAACAACAACAACAGTACTTCTACGCTGCGCTGCCCGCTACACGCCGACGTCTGCGACGGCAGCTTCGTGGCTGAAGAGCACCTTACGTTGCGTGAGTGGAGCAGGTCTGGGCTTGAAGTGCAGCGGTTGCCCACGATTGAGGGGATTGATGAGAGGGTTTTGATCGATTGGGTGACGTTGAGGGATGAGGAGATGGAGAAGATAAGGGAGGAAAGGGGCTGAGAGGTAAGGGAAGAATAAGAGAGCCAAGGAAAGGGGTTATTGAGCTGGGTGCCTGGTCCGTTGAGAAAGAGTGGAAAAGACAAAGTGTGCGACAAATGTGCAATGTGACTGAATGATGAACGCGTGTAAGATGACCGCGAGACCTTGTTGACTACTGTCATTTTCCAGGGGCAAGCGCGCATACACGAGTAATGAACATGCAAGCAATAAGATTGAAATTGTAATAGTAGATGAGAAAATGTCTACTACCATAGGGCCAGACGTAGAATTACAGTTACTTTTTCAGCCTTGTTCTCCGTAAACATGACTCCCCTGGGTATCTCTATTGCATGATGAACAATACGCACTGCGGCGCGATACACCCTAACGCCATATTACTACGACGACTGCACCATTCAAAGCAATGATGCTCTCGGCTGAACAAAGTAGACTTACTCGGAGGCCTTCTTGCGGCCCCTGTGGTCTGTTAGCAACAATGATGATTAAATGACTGATTGGCCAAACATACCTCTTTTGTGGGGCCTTCTTAGGCTTGGGTGCCTCCTCGATTTCACTGCCCTCTTCAGGCTCAGCCTCCTTGACTGCAGCCTTCCTACCACGAGCCTTCTTGGGCGGCGGGGCTTCTTCGTCGTCCTCATGTTCAATCACCTCCTTAGGCGCAGCCTTCTTGCCCCTAGCTTTCTTGGGCGCGGGTGCCTCTTCTTCTCCGCTTTCCTCTTTGTATTCGGCCGTTTTCTTGCTACGGCCACTGGCGCGAGTTTTCTTCGCAGGCGGAGCAGCTTCTTCCTCGACAACTTCCTCCTTGGCCGGACGGCGGCGTTTCTTTGGGGCAGGTGCTGGAACGGCGGCATCCTCTTCGTCTTGGACCTTGGGCTTTGCGGGACGGCCGCGCTTCTTCGGGGCGGGTGCTGGCATGTCCTCTTCGTCGACGTCTTCCTTCTTTGCCTTGGTCGCACCCTTCTTCTTGGGCGTCTTCTCCTCAGCCTCGTCGTCGTGATCGCCCTTCTTGCCCTTCTTAGCCTTTGGCTTCTTAACACCAAGGCGGTTCAGCTCAGGATCCTAGGGCAATCAGTATGATTGTCAGGTTCGCTGGGAAGAATACTTACGCGCGTGCAGTCCTCGTCGGGAATGTGGCTGTGCTCGAGCGCGTACCTGACCTTCTCTTGGTATTCCGCAGGGAGCTCATCATAGCCATCGACCATGTCCGTGTCGCCCCCACATGTCTCAATAAGATTCTCAATCTGCTTGGGAGTGACGCATCCCCTATGCTAGTCAGTACGAACGTGCAGCTTGCAAGGCACGAATCTTACCAATGACGGTACTGCCAGCTCACATGCTCATGGATAGTGACTTGGACGGCAAAACGAAACTCGCCCTTAGTGATCTTGGAACCTGAGTCTTTGCATGCCTTGACTTGGCAGCCTGCGCGATTGTTGGGAGACACTTCTATAAATCGATCAGTCTTGTTTATTTTGAG
Source organism: Paradendryphiella salina (assembly GCA_900634815.1). Taxonomy (NCBI): domain Eukaryota; kingdom Fungi; phylum Ascomycota; class Dothideomycetes; order Pleosporales; family Pleosporaceae; genus Paradendryphiella; species Paradendryphiella salina. The sequence goes on along the minus strand of LR132096.1, from coordinate 50,777 downwards.
TTGACATGATGGCTCGACCACGCAACCCACAGCCCATTGGACGTGGTCGCGCGCAAGTTCACTCATGCACTTACCAACGCGATATACGCCCATGACGGCGATAAATTGCTGTGCCGCGTAGGGAGAATGGAGCGCAGGAGTTCCTATCGAATGTGCGCAGAGCCGATTGGCTATGTATTCGGCACTTCCAAGCTGCAAGCGACCGGCTGGTTGCCTTGTTGTCGCGAAATGTTTGCGGCGTTGACGCGTGAGGTCACTGGGCGAGGGACTAGTGGCAGGCAGCTGTGGGAGCTCGGGGCAGGGGTCCTTGTCGGGGGGTTTTAGCGTGACTCGGAACTGGAGAGTGCAGTTCGTCATGATCCTAGTCGGAAAAAGTCAAGAAGATGCCGCGGGCACGAGCATTCACCCTCAACTCCCGTCCGCCACCCCTCAATGAGCCCTGCGCACACATGCTTTCGCACCGCCCTCACCCAGGCATTCCGCACCAACAACCGTGGGATCGCAGCCTCCGCTTCCGTCGCTGCTTTCCTCGTTCCGACCCTCGATAGTCCATCCAAGCGCACCTTCGCAGGCGGGAAACGCCCCTCCAGCAGCGGACAGCAATCTCCTCACCCTTCAAGTGAAGCCATCGAGGATGAAGTCGCAACACGCCGCCTGCCAAAGCCGAAGGACTGGATTCAGCCGCAAATATCCTGCCCGCGACGAGAGGCTCAAGGCGACATCAAGGCATGGCTTGCCGTCATTGACCCATTCCTCCCAGGCCACTTGCGACAGGAGCCATCGAGTGATCCCGAGGTACCGGTGAAATCGTTTGATTTCGCTTTTATTCTCAACTCGGCCCAGGCTGCCTCTGTAGACATCCTCAGCTGGCTGGGACTGGTCGAGGGACGATGGCAGACACTGCTTTGGATGGTTAAGAAGGTCGCCGAGGATGGACTGCGTTCATTGGATGCTACTGTTCAGCTTGAGCAGTATGCAAATCTCATGTGGCAGGAAGGCGAATCCCGAACGTTGAAAGACATGACCGAAAGTCCTCTTTTACTCCAACGAAGACTTGCGCCACGAGACTTGAAACTTAATTTAGATGCAGCAACATCGGCCCCGGACTCGATCGGATTTCAACGCATTACTGTCAAACGAGCGCTAGGACAACTCTGGAGGAGCTTGGCCAACATGATTATGACAAGCGCAGAACGGGCTCCGGCCGGCGAGGAGGATACTATCATGCCGCGTGTGCTGGAGGTGATAGCATACATGCATCATAGCGGTCTTATGCCCGACTCGGTCTACACATATCATCCGAAACGAGATAAGCATGCGCTCCAGCAGCCCCCTACCATCCACATGCTATCATCCAAGATTCTCACCGCCCTCTCTGACGCGACATGGAAGGCCCACGAAGCTTCTGTAAGGATTGCGAAGGACCGCGCAAATGCCCAATACTTTCTCGGACACGAAATTCCAGGATCTCGGTTCAAGTCCCATGTCACCGAGGTGACCCCAGAGCTGTGGCTGGAACTTGTCCTATGGTCATGTCTGCACGGCGGCTGGGTACAAGATGGTGTTGCAATCTTGGAGGAACTGGCGACCAAGGAAGGAGAGCATCACTGGGCTCTCATTAGCTGGAGAGAGATTATGGAAAAGGAACAGCAGGAAACGCCAACGCGATCGAGACCTTGGAGCCTGCTGCCAATGAATGAAGATGCCTTTGCAAGTGCTCAGGACCGAGCGCGGATACGCAAAACCATAAGTAGCGAGGTCGTTACGGCCTTTATAGACGGGTTGGTGAATCAGATGAGACTCGGAGTGGGTGCTCGTGGCGTTGATCCTGAACGCTTGGTTGCCTCAATAAAGACGCTCAAGGGCCTTCTCGATGCGAACAATCTGAGCCTTGGGTCGACCTCCTGGGATTCCATCATGGCACGACTGATAGAATCTGGTGGCTTTGTACCAGAAAAAAGGCCTGAACTGCTACTTCGAATCTTTGAACTTGCCCCCGGATTCGGAGCGGAAGTTGGCGCTTCAAATGCGTCTGCTTCAACAAATACGGAAATTCCCTACTTTTTTGAGCCCACAACTTTACCACTGAGTTTGCTACACCGAGCAATGCGAGCATTCATCAACAATGGAGACATTGTTGGCGCAATGTCGACGTTATCGCTGCTTCAAAGGCATACCGACGACAATAAGCAAAAGTCCGTACAGCAGTTTTTTAGCTTCCTCAGGAACAGTCCACAATTACGAAAAGACGAGCCCTTCACAAGCAGATTACCACCTGTCAGCTTTCCGGCCTTCGATACGAAGCTGCCCGTGCCTCTTTTGGCGCGGCTTCTAGATCTTGCGACAGAAACGAAGTTATTCAACTTGGGTCGCTGGCTTCTCTTTTCTGACGATTTGGATGGCCCTCTCATAGGTCCTGCGCTATACGGCCACCGCAACATAGCCGCATCTCTCGTTCGGTTTGGTATCTTGGCGGGGGAGAACGATCTCGTGCTAAAGGTCATCAAGGCGGCCGGGACGTGGAACGAAAAGTACCAACAGCAGCGAATGCCGGCAGAGGTCTTGATAACAATGCTGTGTTGTCAGTTGAAGCTACGCAGGTGGGAGTCTGTTCGAGGCATGCAAAGATATGTAGAGCAGACCTCCACTTTCCGACCTCGGCCGACCATAGTCTCAACATTTGCTTCTGAACTCTTGCGGACCTCCAACGAACCTGAAGAAGTGAAGGCCCAGGCCAAAGATACCTTTACTGAATTATTGTTCGCATGGGAAAACCTGATTCTGGAAAACATCAAGGATGAGCTCGACAGCACGCTCTCGATCATGTCTACAGTGGACAAGTATTGGAAAGATTATTGCTCTCGTTTCCTGGCCTTCTCTTCGCGTCAAGTTATTAAGCTCTCCACAGATGACTTCAACCGCGTGCTTGGCGGTGTGCTTGATGGCTATGGCAGTGCCAAGGGCGCCGAGATGGTTGATCAGTGGTGTTACAAGCCACCGAAGACGTTCGAGGCATACAGAGCGCCCGGTGGATTACCCACCATGCCCAAGTACCGCCTCAGAAAAAGCGGCGAATATGAAGATCGTCCAGAGGACATTGAGCTTGTCCAGGAATCTGGTGCAAGACTCATCTTGCAAGGACGTGTCAGTGCAAATCGACAAACCATCTGGGCAATCATTCGAAAAGTCCAAGAGGAAGTAGTACTTTATCAGGGAGGTGGTAAGAAATTATCAAAGGCCGCGCGTACCGAAGTGCGGGATACCCTTAAGTGGGCTGCGCGGTTCCTTTACTATCTGGGATTCGATTATGAGGATATTATACGCGATCTGGGCAGCCTCGCTGAGTTTGCCGAGCTTGAGGTTCCTGCGGCATCTAAAGAATTCGACGGTGCCCACCAGCCAGACTCATAAAGTCCGCCTTTCCGCCGCCTGCATCTAGCCTACCGCACTTGTGTAGATAGAATTGCGTAATGATACCCTCCCGGCAGCAGTGGAGACCTTACGAATTACCCCATTCACATCACTGTGCCTGAGGGGCAACCAGTGTAGAGAACAAGCCGCGTGATCTAGAATTTCAAACCCTGAGTGTGTTCGTCGCCACTGCCGACTCCACTTTGTACCAAGAGTCCGTCGACGTTTTGCCAGAGCCAGACCGCCCATGATCATCGCCCTCAGTGTCAACGTGCATATTACGAAGGGAACATGGCCTCAAGAAAAGCAAGTTGTTGTAATTGAGACTGCAGTAGAAGTCGCTGCAACGGTCAAGCAGGTATACGTGAACGAATAGGAATGGGTGTCTCTTTTATGTGTAGGCGCCCAAGGGCCAATCAAGACCACAGGCGCGTATGACACGTCGAAGATCTCGCCGCAGCTTGAGGAAGGAACTCGAGGTTTGATCCAACCAGGATGCTGTGGGCCGGCCCACTACTGTCCTCCATGCTGTAAGCCCCGGCAAGGTAAAGCTCAGCCTCACAAAAAAAAGTGTTGCACCGAGGTCAGCAACGGCGACGAATGCAATTAATGGCAGATGGGTTTACAAAGAATCTCAAATGTAAACAAATGAGTCGGCCAATGCACTTTTTAAAACAGATGCTGCATACCCGAGCGTGTTCGGCAGCATTTGGACAAGAAGCAGCGGGCTGCGAGCTTGCTGCATGTCTGTCGTTTGAGGCGCGGAGCTACGTTTACAACGCCTTCACCGCTTCTTCGCGTACAGGCGCCAGCGTCAATGGCAGCCCAGTGCGTATCGATAGTCGCATCTGGAGGGGTAGATGCTGGACGACGTCAAGCACGCTCATCTTTTAGAGGGGCAGATCCACGATGGCATGGCGAAGTCGGGGGGAAAGTCGCCCAAGACTGTACCTCGAGCAGGTTCTGTTAGGGCGGATATTAAACATGAGGATGCAAAGAGGAGCAAGGTCAGCAAATAATCTACTATGTGCGCTCTGCTGTTCGCCGTAGCATGTGCATACTGGGGGCCTGCGTTTTAGCAACAACCAATGGGCTGAAGCCGTTAGCTGGTAATAGCCCCGTGTTGCCTCATCGCTGCGTGCACGTCCAAGTTAGTTTCTGTGGGGCAGTTCGGCGAGAAAACTAAAATTTCCAGAGAGGGGCACGCGACAACAGGCTGGATGCTGCGGCGGTGGGGTGATGAAGAAGAAAAAAACAAAGCCATCGGCTACGCTGCCTGGCTAGAACGACGTGACGGTTGCAGGCTCGGATGATGTGGTTCAGCGTGTGATTTGGTATTGGATATGGAGTCATCGCTGCAAGTGAACTAGCCGCTCGGACCATGCGATATGTCGCTAGGGCCAAACTAAAAATTAAACATATCCTTTGCCCTCGCCCGCACTCTCTCTCTCTCCGCACCAGCCCAAAGACGTCAAAGTCGCACAGAAACATACCAGAAACATACCCTACACACTTTACTACACATACCTTCGTCGAGACAATGCCGCAGGCAGTCGCTGAGCTCTAAATTTCTGGTGCAGCCCGCACAAGGGCTGCATCAGCCCGACAGCTCGCGGAATTTCAATCTCTACGACGATACCAATACTACGACTGCGTGCAGTACCCTCTGCCCACATCCGTCTCAATCAATTGGCACTCGTCTGGCCTGCGCTGCAAAAAACAAACAACATTGTCACTTCTTTCGGCCTATCGCTCCAAGATCGACGAAACACAAAGGGCTCAGCATAGTTCGAGAGCGCTTCCCCTCAGTACACCAAACATCCAGTCGACCAAACGCTGTCATATCTCGATACCTCGATCCGCTATCTTCCGCGCGCCACCCCATCATCCCAAGCCGCAACCGACCAGTCCCGACTCTTCATCTACTCTACCATTATCCCTTCCGAAACGGTATTCAAGGACGAACAGCCCTCCATGGCGCACCTTACACACGCTCGAGCATCTATGGTGGACCTTGGAGGCCATTATAGACAAGACCGTAGCCCCATGCACACTTCTGCCACAGCCGCCGACCGCAGTGACCAACGATCCGCCTCTCCAGATGCAATATCAGGCAGCACACACCATTCCGACGGTCGTGGTGGTGATCAATCGGCTACTGAAGGTGCTGCCGACGAAGAAGACAACGACGAAGATAGTAGCACTGTAAAAGACAATGAACTAGACGACGAGACCGACGCCGACGTACCTGCCCGCCCCTATGGCTACAGCAGGGGAGGCAAAGGAAAAGGAAAGCAACCCGCTATCCGCGTCGAACTTGTAGATGACGATGAGTCTCACGGTGAAGACGATGAGACTGTGTCCCATGCAATTAAGCCGACGCTCATACCTAGCAAGCACCCCGTAAACCAACTACTGATGAGTAACAAGAAGCGTACCTTTAGCAATCTATCGAGCACTTCAGTTCTCTTTGGCGACGACTCCACCGACCAAGAATCCTTCCCTAGACGCAAGATGGCCCGAAAGTTGAGTAACGCGGCCAGTGTGCCCCTACTAACCTACGCGGACAATCAAGAGCCTCAGACCAAATATGACAACGCTATTGAGAGCGACGATGAAGACTACAGTGGCGTCAATCTTGTCCCTGATGACGATGAGTCTGACATGGACATGATGGAGCGACAAGAAGAGAGCTACATTCTTCAAGAGGAGCAGCAAGCTACTACCCTTCTCAATGAGTATCGTGACGCTCGGCGACTCAGCCTCGAGAGCTGCTTGAGCGACAACATTTTCGATGTCACTGCTCCCTTAGACGATGCGTTCATGGCAGGGCTTCCCGACTTTGGCTTCACGCCGTTTTTCGAGCCCGAAGCTGTTCCCTCATCACCAGTCCCCATGGCGAAGAGGAAGTTCTCAGACGGCTCCGCCAAGCGCGTCCGCTTCGATGACGATGTTCAAGTATCAGATAGTTCCAGTTCGGAATCTTCAGAACTCGATAGCAGTGTCTTTCCCGACCTCTTCTTGGAGCAAGACAAGATCCCTCCTAGCTTGCATCAGCTGCTTGACATGGACAACGATGATGACAATGGAGACATGGCTTCTCCGCAGTCCGACGCTTCTTTCTGGGACTTTGAGCAGAATGAGTCTCGCATCACCCAAGTTGATAACTCGGATGAATCCGAAGGCGAGTCTTCTGGCGAGTCCAGTGGCTATGAGTGTACGGTAGTGCCCTACATTTACTTTGATCCAATGACTAACGTTCAATTTCAGCTGACATGGGTGATACCACTGACGAAGAAGACTTTGGAAACGACGTATTACCACGAACTCCTTCCCAAAAGCAGTCTGTCCTACACCGGCCGTCCTCGGCACCGGGCTCCCGTGCTGGCACACCCAAGCCATTCCAGCGGAGCTTTCGCCCCGTCGGTCGCCAAATCCCACCCACTCGTGGCATTTTTATCCATGAAGAAACTGACCAGGCTATCGCGGTCACTAACAGGGCCACCAAGGCTGTCAGCTTCTATCGCCCTCGCACCGTGCTGATCCCATGGATTCCTTTGACCGACTATCATAGCAGTACAAGCAGTACTGTCAACAGCCCAAGGAACTCGATTGCTCAGTTGAATGCTTCTGACAGCGAGGTCAGCAACGAAGTATTCAACAACGGCCTCAGCACTGACATCATGCTCTCGGGTATCTTTGGGTCTGGTCCAAATGACTACGTCTTTGGTAATGAAAGTGTGGGTCCTCCCGAGGCTTTCTACCCCTTCGTAAGCATATCTTCCAACGGTAACATGGGCATCGTTGACGAAGACGAGGATGGTTCTTCGAGCGATGATTACGAGGATGATCTCAACATTACCGACTTTATGGATTTCGGTTCTGATGGTGATGACACGGATCTTGACGACGATGATGTCGAAGATACCGATGTGCCAGCCACTCCAGCAACCTCGCGCGTGGCACATCATGGCTCGACTCCAGCCGTTCCAGCAAACGACTCGCCACAAAACCGCAAGAGATCCACCTCGGATGTAATGCTCGAGCACTTTGACCGTGGAGTCGTCACCGCCTTCCGAACCAACCAAAACCGATACCGCGATGTGGCATCTCTGCCTTCAGACCCAGCAGCGCGTGCCTCTGTTTCCCGCCCCGTTCGCTCCGGCAAGTCAGCTGAGGCTCTGATCACACCTCTTCGGAAACGGTCGCGGTCGAACAGGATAGCCAAGTCGCCTTTGAAGAACACAACGACCATGGATCAGAGTTCTCCCCTGACAGGTGCTGCCAAGGCAACAGGCCGGTTGCAAAACTCTGTTATGGGGACGCCGCGCGGACCTCCCCGAATGGGGCGATTTTCTTAAACACTCGTACCAACGGATCAGAAGATGGAGCGATGAGGATCTAGGAGGAAATAGTGGTAATATTCAGAGGTTTACCCACGACGTTACGATACCCACGGCCTTTTATCTTCTAGCTGTCTCGACGGCTATGTTGTTATTACGAACTCAATCATGCAATTCGCGTGCTTTACAAAAGTTCCTGGAGACCTTTGTTAGATGGTTGGGATAAAAGTTGAGGACGGCACTTTACTGGCCTTGGAACGGAAAGTACGACGCGACAACGCAAAGCGGCTTTTCGTTAGGCTAGTTGCAGCCTCCTGTCGCGTATTCACGAATTCCCTTTGTTTGAGTTCTCAGCGTCTGTTTTATTTTTGCTTTTTTTTCATGCGCTGTCCTGTATCATTTCATCTTCGCTATTTGGTCCCAATGCCTGCCTTATCCTCTATTGAAGAGAAGCAAAATGGGCCTTTTTGGAATGATACCATGTGGGGTTTTACGGGCACCGATCTGCCCATTCGTTTCTGTTGCTTTCCTCTGGCGTTTTGGGTGGCTCACACCAGCTTGGCAGGCTGATGCACCTGATTGGGCGTTTGAGGGTCAATGGGGCATTGCTCGTGGGTCAGATATCGTGTACTCTGGGGAAGTTATTTCTCTTTTCCCTATTGTGTGTGTGTGCAGGAGTTAGTGTTAGGGATTGAACGGCCACGTATGTAGGATTATCAGCGTTGATTATTTGAAATGAGACCTTCATAATATTGGCTTGAACTCTGTGCGGTGCGACTTTATTCTAGTATCACCGCCATGCTTTTTGTCAAAGACAGCGAATGATGGTATGCAAGTTCTACCTGTGCATGCACGCTTGTGTCTTCCCAGCACCCCTGCTGTCGTCCGTGCGCGGCCTTGGAGGGGCTACGTCACTTAAGTGTACCGTTGCATGTGAAGATGCCATTCATCTCCGACTTCCAACACGCCGCCCGCCGCCGTCCATGTAGAGGGACTTGTACACGCATACCCACAAGGCGCCCGGTGATGGAGGAACTCAAAGAGGATTTGAGAGAGGATAGGGGCGTTGTTCAGACCGTCATTGTAAGACGTTGCTTGATATCTAGCTGGCTATCCTTGTCTACAGATGCTGCGCGCAAGTCTTGCTCGTGCTAATTGAAACCCAGGATGCCCTGCTTTTACCCCTCCGTATCGCAACGTCGCCAACTCTGCTACGAACGTATCTGCGGACCGTGCTGCTTTTCATCGCATCGACCGTCCTCTTCGGCTTCGCAGTCGTAGCGTACTCGTCCTTCTACTACACGTATATTCCCGTGCGTGGCATAGTAGTGCCTGTGTATCTTCAGTTCGACCATGGCCCAGTAGCCTTGTATGCAAATGCGCAAGGCGGTGGCGTACCAACCGTAAAGCCTGCCAAATGGCCGTATGGTCTAGCGAATATACCGGGGCTGGTACATCGGCAAAAGTACGATGTTGTTGTCGAGATAGATGTACCGAGGAGTGCAAGTAATCTGAACACGGGCAATTGGATGGTTTCGCTGGAGTTTCGAGGCCCTACCACCATCGGTCAAGGCGTGAAGCATCTGTTGGGATGGGACGAAGAGTGGAGCGTAGAAGATCACAGTCAGGGTGGCGTACCTGGCACAACGGCAGAGAAGGTGGTTACGGAAGACACTACGAGCGAGACGCCGACAGTACTGGCCAGAAGCAGGAGACCAGTCCTCCTCACCTACCGAAGCCGCATACTTGAGATCGCACACCGCCTCTTACGACTTCCGTTGTATCTTATCGGCTGGCACACCGAATCCGAACATGTTGAGATCAGTATGATGGAGTCTATCATGTTTGAACCTGGCTATCGCAACTTACCATCTTCGCTGCGCCTCGAAGTGCGATCGAGACTTCCCCTCGAAGTCTACCGCGCCAGCGTCCACATAAGCGCAAGGCTAGAAGGAATTCGATGGCTCATGTACCGATACTGGATCACAAGCGCCACAGTCGGCATCTTGGCCTTCTGGGGCATGGAAATGAGTGTTTTGTTACTTACATGGGGAGCCTCCACTCTCCTTTTCAGCAAATCTTCTACGCCGACCGACACTCAAAGCAAAACCATCAAGACTAAAGGGGACAAAACTAGATTGAAGATTGAAGGCGGTGATGAAACGGAACCGGGTACACCCTATAGTGATACAAGCCGTACTTTCCCTACCCTTCCTTCCCAGCAGCCTCTCGCTTATAGCTCGCCGTTGCCAAAAGAAGATCGCGAAACGCCGGGCTTGCAGGATGTACCGGTTAAAGAGGAAGAGGCTGACGACGAAGACGACGATTTCATCCTCGAAGAACCGGTACCAAGGGGTGTGGAGAGGGAAGCTATCTTCACTGATTCGGGCATAGGGACCAATCTGGAGAGTAGTGTGGAGAGGAGTCTAGCGAGGAGACGTAGTGGCAGGATGAGAGAAAGAAATGGTGATGACTATGGTCCCGGGGGTTAGTCACGTTTCCGCCATAATAGTCATAATGGGGGTACGAGGGAGGAGATTATGGCGCGGGAGCGTGGAACTAGGAGGGCCTTTTCGTTTTAATGGTGTGCGGGTAGGTTATAGAGGTGCATGGACATGTTGTGGTGGGTGGTGTATAAGCCACTTTTATTCCTAGTGACGACAGGGAGCAAGTCTTGCTACTGAAAACGTAGCTAGTAGAACACCCCACTTCCACTTTTTCCCCCTATAACTCCGTAAACCTCGTTCATCATTCTTCTAATCCGAGAAGATGAACAAATCGTAATCTGTTTCCCTGCTACCTCTTGACCCCCCTATCTGACCCCCTTTGGTGTCACTCTAGCTCTGCGCCCCCACTCAAGCAACAGCAACAGTATCGGTATGCTCAACCTCCTCAGCAGGCTCACCAACCTTGTCCTTGTCGTTACAAGACGGCATCTAGAAAACCAGTTAGCACACACACACACACACACACACACACTCCCTTCCAAGCATCCATCCATTCACCCCCGCCAAAAAAAAAGAGAAAAATAAGGAAAAGGTTTATTCACGTCCTCATCTCCAGCACAATACACATAACAAACATGTAGACTATAGTTACAAATATCCCTGCAATTCTTCTTGTCGAATATATTTGCCGCACAACCACGCAGTGCGACGCTGCTGTGCGCTTCTTCGCTGTTGGCGCCGAAGAACATGAGGAAGTGAGGCTTGTCTTTGGATTTGGGGTGGTCGGCGTCTGGGGTGGGTTAGTTATGGGAGGTATGCTGATGGGAGGAGAAGTGGGGATGTGAGGCGAGGATATGAATGGGAGGAGTGGGAGGGGGGTGGGCAAGTGAATAGATTACATACTGCAGCGGAATGGCGGCTTGAAGCAGTCTCCGAATCCGGCTGAAGCGGTCATAGACAAGGTGGCTACTGTCAAAGTGGTCACAGCTAGGAACCTCATCTTTGTTGCTGTTGTTGGTAATGGTTCTTGTTCACGTTTTTGTTCTTGTTGCTGGGTGTAGTGCTTGGTGGTGATAGTTTTGCGTTTTTCTGCTTTGGATCATACAGTAGCAAATAGCCTGGGTCTGATAGGAAGAAGATAAAAGTATCTGAGAAGGCCGAGTTTGCAGAGTTTATATACTCCAAAGTGACACTGAAAGGGACGGAAAAGACAAAAATTAGGGCTTGGGCTTGGGGTAGTAACTATAGTTGAGATAGAAGGTGGATGTGGGTAATGCACGGTGTTGGTATTAGAGATCTTTTGTGGGTTCAATACATACATGTACCATAGTTCTACACTAAAGCTAGATAACAACGGGGGGTTTGATACAGGGTGCTGAAGTTCTTGTTTTATCTGAAATGGTAGAGTGTGGTTGGATATGAAGTCTTTCCGTAAATTTTCGGTTCTCGGAACTTTGGCGTTGCTGCCCAGTGGATGAAAATTATTGTGAGGCACAGAAAAATGATTAAAAAAAAGCTCTCCGTCCGAAACACAGCACGGTATTTGTCTGGGAGTAAGGTAAATGAATCTAGACAAATCCCATTGAACAATTGTCAACATGTGAGGAGGAGATTGAGGAAGAAGTTGGTTGATTGATAGAGTCTATCGTAGAGAGCGAATACATATCCTCCTGTTACATAATCAGTGATGAAAGGCGCTACTCCAGAGTAGGCGTAGATGCTAACAACAATGATCTAACCCGCCGAACCTCTGGTTACATATACTCCGGCGGAACCCAGCCATACAGCCCTCATCACAGCCCACCAGTTCCAATTTCAAAGCATCGGCCTCTCAGAACTAGGATCCATTCCCTTGTTGAACTTTTTCTCAATCCTCTCCTTGCCCTTGATCATATATCCCTCCACCTCCTCATCGCCAATCCGCGTCAACCCGCTCTTCACATCAACTTCGCATCTCTGCAGCGATTTAGCCTTGACCAGCACGCCACTACTCTTTACCTTCTCCCGCCCATGCACTACATCTTTACAGAACTTCGCAAACTCTTCAAAATGCAACGCACTCGCCGGCAAACTCTCGAGCAACATGGCGAAACAATGCGGCATAGCCTCGAACTCGCGCCAGACAACCGTCACACGCTGCGCAACAGCGCGTTGGGCGAGCACAGCATCTTCATCGCGCAGCATCTCCTCGCCGACGGAGAAGAAGAGCGGGGGGCTGCTTGACCAGTCCTTTGCCATAAGCGGCGAGACAAGCGGATGCATCAACGCGCTCGCTTCGCAGTATAAATCTGCCCTCGGTGGCGTCGCAGGCCATACTTGGTCGGCGGGAAATTCGCGCTTGTCAGTTTGACTCGGTGGAGGCAGGTAATCATACGCAACGCCCTGTTCAATCGAGGGCAAGCCGCGCGTGACATCCAACCAAGGTGAGGCCATAGCCACACCAGCCGGTAATGGGATTTTCACATCTTTCCCATGAAACCGTACAGTCGGTATCTGGCCTTGTGGCGCACTACGGTGAAGTTGAAGCAAAAGTTGCAAGAGCGCGCTGCAGCAGGTTCCGCCTGCTGAGTCACCTCCAAGGACGATTTCGTGCGAAGGAACGGCTGAGTGGAAGGAGCCTGGGGGCGGGGACAGGAGGCTGAGATAGGCTGTGAAGCAGTCTAGCAAGGCGGCTGGAAAAGGTCCTTGAGGCGAGAGTCTGTATCGGACGTTGAAAACGCGGCCGTTGGTTTCTTTGGCCAGCCGGCCAGTTACAGGGCGGCATGTTGCTGGGTCCAGCAGGTACATTGCGCCGCCATGGAAATACAGGATGGTGACTTTGCTCTTGGTTTCTGTCATTAGATTCTCGTATTTGGTGCCTTCGCTCATGTCGGCGGGCTCGGGCTCGTCGTCTGCGGCCGAGGAACGGTAGCCGTTCCATTCTGCTTCTAGTGGCTGCTGCTCTGGCTTTGTCCATTGCTCTTTTCCTGTCCCCATGGAGTCGATGGCTTTGAACATCATCTGTCGTATGTTGTCTTCTGAGGGAACTTCTAGCTTGACTTTGCTCACCCATATCTTGCCTTTGACGCCGGGATCCTTGCAAGTCAACCGCTGCAGCTTTCCGATGGGTGTAGGTGTGGAATTCGGTCCCAACATGTCACGGAGGATGTTAATGGTGACTTCGGTTTTGAGATCCCATTTTGAGCTTGTAGGAGACATGGACAGGGAATGCCATAGTGCTGTTTTCAGTAGCAAAGGTGTTTTTGGAAGCAAGAGCTTCACCAGTGCTGAGGGTGAAGAGTCCATTTTAGCCGTGGTCAGTACTAAGTATGTCGGAGATGGTGATCACACACGAAATCGGTCGTTTTGATATGGAATGAGAGCAAAATCAAGTTTCACCAGATCGTGTAGGTCGTCAATGTGCGACGTCTTGTCAGATCAGATACTGTAAGCCTAGGACCACATCACATGACTGCCCTGCAGCCATGACTAATGCGTCCAACCACTTAAGAGCTCAGACACACACTTGTACATACACACATCTACACAGATGAACACACATCTACACACACATCAATACACTCATACATGAGACCCCATACTACTACCACCCCCTGCTTACAGATACAAAACCAAAGGGAATGAAGGTACTCTAGTGGCAAAGGGGCCAGTGTTGACGTCGCACGACGACTACGTCGACGCGGCCCGCGTGATGTCTCGGCTCGTGGCGCAGTGAGTCATGCATTAGCGTAAGATATACGGCCGATACGCTCGCGTGGAGATCGTCGTTTGTAGCAGCTGAAGCGGTACTACCACGTGTGAATTCTGTCGTTCACTGGAGGCACTTTCATGTCCAAACCAACGCATCACACACGTACACCCACCAACCGTCTCCATCGCAGGATAAGCCGAGGCCTTGGGCACGACTATCTCAACCAAGCGCAATACATTACGAGGAGTAGACACATTATGAAAAACATCCATTTACTGGGCGTATAAAAATAATGGGAATATACACCTTCCCAGTGGTATCTTTTCCATGTTCCCCAAACGCCTGTTCGCCAGCTCGCTCCGCATAACGCAACGCGGCGTATTCCTTCAAGCCACCTCAAACGACGTGTTATCCTACGATCAATGGAGAGTAAAATATGTCGCTGGCAATCAATTCAAAAGGTGTTCCGGTGTCACTCTCTAGCCAGGGACACGATTCCATAGAGGACCCATCAGGCGAAAAGCCGTCGTATCGGGGGCGCTTAAGCCCAAAATCCTTACTGAAATAGTTGACAGTAGACCGCTGCTGGGTTGCCCGCTAGCCATCCAACTCGCCCTCTTCGCTGCCTCTTTCTGTTGCATTGCCATGGGCGGTGCCATTCGCAGGAGGCTGGCTTTGACTCGTCATCTGAACGCCTTCCATACTTTTAGGGGTGTCCCCAAAGTCGATGCCATCTTCGGGTGTCCTAAGCCCTGCGTACATGTTGGGCTCCCCATCCTTGTCGGGTGTCTTCTCGTACAAATCTGCCATCAGATTGCACGCTCTTCTTATATCGCGCAGTTGGACATGCTGTATCTCCCACCACGGCTTGCCTTTGTCGTCGTCCAGCTCGACCTCGGCCGTATGTGCGCCAGCGTACAGGGACGCTGCAGCGATTGTGCGTGATGTAAATAGTAAGCACATCTGTGTAGATGTCGAGTCGGAAAGGAAAGCCCAGGCTGAGTTACGCAGTTTTTTGTTGTGCTCAACGCCGTAGTACTTCATCATATCGTACATGACTTTATATGGTGATTCAATGTTGAGGTCGAAACATAGAGCCTCGAGTAGGACATCTTCGCTGTAAAGGATAGTGTCGCGCCACTTCCAAAAGTCTTTTGTTTGCTCATCGACGAGCTTGTTCGGATCTTTGAGTGCTACCCTTACGCAGGATACGACGAGCTCTTTCATCTTGCGGCAGTTTTCCTCGACTTTGGTAGCGAGGAACAATGCGGTCGCGGCGATTTGCTGTAAAAGTCAGACATGCTCAGACGACAACTTCATGGCTGTGCACACTCACATAATGGTGGAGCGGTTTATACCCCGGCCGTGGCTTCAAGCTCATTCGCATCAGATAGCGGTTGAAGAAAACCGCAGCCGTGCTAAGTGTCGTTTGTGGAAGTTTGAGCATCATGCCCACCTGTAATATGAAGCCCACGCCTTTCCGCCGTAGTGTTCGCTCCTCTTCGGGAGGCATGCCATCAGCTATAGACGGCGCCAGGAGCAACTCTTCTTCTGTGAATATCCACTGCATTTCCGCTTCGATTACGGCGGGTGGGGGTGGGCGCGGAGGTTCGCGCTGGGGCGGCATAGCGCTGGTAGTGGTCGAAACCATGGCCAAGGCTTAGGCTTACAGCACGAATAGTTGTGGACGGAGTGTAATGTTGCGCAAGTCGTGTGTATCACCGATACACGTTGTTGGGCGCGTCGCTGATGACTTTTTGTGGTGGCCTGTTGGTGTAATACGGTAGACGATGACACAGACGCTGATTTCAAGGGAGCGCAAAGACGACAGATGGATGGACAGTACAGAATATGCAGTTAGGTGGGCTGCCTATAGCGGAGCTATTATTCGTGAAGACACGGCTATTGAAGCTCGAGTGCTCATGGCTGCAAGCGCCAACGGCTCTCTTCCGCGGCGAAGACAGGGATTAGTGCCAAGCTACGGACGGCTACGGATCACCATTGACCGAAGGCGTCTTCTGTCAAAGTCTCCAGGCATGAAACATTCGCAGGCGTTTCGAACAACATCAGTCAGACAATGTCTCGAATCATGCGAGGGACCTCACTCCCGACTACTGTAATGCGGGCACGGAATGTGTACTCTCACACGTTGCAATTCGATGCGCCTCTTGCGACGCAGCCCAGAAGACACCTGCGACCATGTCCACTCATTTTGTAACAAGACATGAGTAAAATTATAATTACATAGAATGGCAAACATGTGAAACGATACGGGAAATCACTCCCAAGTCGGTGTCCCTACCCCCACTAAACACGCCGTGCAATGCTGAAGATGGTCGACTCTATGCGAGATAGAAAGCTTCAAAGAGATAGATGATGCCAAACACAAGGAAGGCAATAGCGCCACCAAGAGTGACTATCGTATGTTAGCAATGCTTCACAAAAACGAAGGGAGGTGCCCTTACCATTGCGCATGCTGATACGACCAGCAATAGCACGGCCGCCAATAACTGCACCTGCAGTACACAGACCGTGACCTGCTACAGCGCCGGCAGTGACCCACCAATAATCAGAACCAGCAGCCATTGCGACTGTTGCAATCTGGCTGCGGTCACCCCATTCGCCAAGAAAAGTCATAACAAACGTTTGAACCCACGCAGGACTAAGGAGAAGAGAGAAGAGATTGTTTACAGCACCCATTGTGCCGGACATTGAGCCTCCACGCGGAGACGGCATTCGGTCGGGTGAGCTAGAGGGGCTTCGGGCAGGTGCGGGCAGTCGGGAGTTGGATCGCGAGCGACGCACACCGCGACCAGATTCCAGAGCGTATGGAGAAATGGAGGATTTCCGACGGCCCTGGTGACGTGCAAGCTGCTCCTTTTCTTCGAGTTCCTGCTCAACTTCACGCATCTCTTCTCCAACACCGTCTTCTGGGCTCATATCAAGACCTTCCCGTATAAGTTTGACACCAAACACAAGGAAGAGTGCGGCAGCAGCAAAGTGCGTGAAGCGTTCGGAAAGGAGCGCGGGGACGGCATGGCCCATGACGGCAGAAAGAACTGTCATGACGACCAAGGCGGAAAAGGCGGCGGAGAAGACGAGAAGCCGCGGGTGTCGCATAGCCATGAGAGCGGCAACGAGGAACGTCTTGTCGCCGATCTCGGAGAATATAATCATAGTAAAAGCGAGAACAAAGGAGTGGAGGGGTTGTACAGCGCCAGTATCGACATCCTCACCGGAAGTTAAAGCGGGCGTCTTGGGTGGTACAGTGGTGTCTAGAGGGTCTTTTGTAGAGATGGAATCTGGGACGGGATGAGGCTTGCCATCATGAGGAGAGTCGGGAAGGTCGGTGGGTTTCTGTAGGATAGTTAGCACTATGCCGTCCCCGTAGCTGCACCGCAACGCACCTCGAGTCCACCAGCACCGAGTACACGGGTGCTACTCGCTGCCTCAATGGCATCTCCGTTCAATTGCTTCTGTTCAACAGGATGAGGGGGCGCCTCCTTGGGCGATTCGGGAACCTGTTCCATCTTTTCGCCCGTCTTCTCCTCATGCGCCGTACGCTCCTTGTCCTTTGCGGAAACACCCCCCTCGGTGCCTGTGCTACCCGTAGCCAGTTTCCGCCCAGGGTCCTGCATGACGCTCTTGTCGCCATCCAAGACATCGTCCACCAAGACAGCCTCTGAGGTGGCTTTTGGTTTTTTGCCAGCTCCCAGGTCCTCTACAATGTTCGGAGCCTTGTCGTGAGACTTGGGAGTATCATCAATGTATGGCCCGGCGTGAGGCTTTCCGTCCATTCCATCGACGGGCGCATCTTTGGTGCCTTTTGCGCCCGTAGGGGCTGCGGGTGAGGCTTCAGGAAGATAGGTGGCCTCGGTGTAGGCAGGCGCAACAGCCCGTGCGAGCACCTTGTCGTCGGATGTATCTACTGCGATGGATGCGGCGAGGACTCGTAGGGCGGGTAAAAGAAGCAGGAAAGTGTGCGGGCGCGGCTGTCGTAATCTCATGATGAAGATGGGGGAAATGTGACCAAGGGTACCGAGCGATGCAACGGGTCGTCAGCGGCGAATTGAAGCGGTCTGGAATAAACGCAGTTGTGTAGGGAGCGACGAGAACGGAAGTGGGTTTCGTAAAGAGAAGATGGAGGCGTGAGAAGATTTATCAAAATGGAGGTGTGACAAGCTCACTCTGCGTTTGAGCGTGTCAGTCGAGGATTACGGTGATGGGCGCAAGGGGTGCGTGCAGACAGCCCGCCCACGTATTATATTTACGTGTACGCAAGCACAATGAGCACTAGTTAAGGGGTGCTTTTTCTAGAATGTCGGTGGAGCAGTGCAGAAACACCCATCGAATGCCGTGGTTCCGTTTCGTTCTCAAGCACTTCGTATGCACGTATTCCACGGCCTATGCCCTCTTCTCCGTGCTGCGGACTGAGGCGGCCCACTTCTAGGCCGCAACAGGCAATGGCGATTCATGGTTGAAGCTGAGCACGTGACCGCCCGTTGAGCCTTCTTAGTCAGCCGCCGCAGCGCGGAACATCCATGTAAACAACTCCGCATCACCTACATATCCAACATCAACTTCGCGCATATCCAAGCCATTTTCGACGCATGTAACACGGATCGCAACAACGCGCTCCCCAAAACTACAATGGCTGACCGCAGAAGTGTGCGGTCTGCAAGCTGGCGCAAGACACCTACCCCACAACCACCTTCCAAAACAACGGCTCCGCAATTAGGACACGCATCGCGAGCGAGAAACTTGCGCAGTGCAAGTCGCGACATCGACGACTTTGTTGATATCCAGAAACCCACACGCCGAAGCGCGCGTCAGGCGAGCGTCACTACCATACCCGATAGCGAGAACGAGGCAAAGCAAGCGCGTCAGCCTTCGCGCAAACCTGCGACAGATGCATTGGGAGGTTAGTTTTTACTTTGTGACTCACTGTACTACACGCACACCTTGCGCAGACGCGAATTCATCTTCACCGGCTTGACTATCCCAAGGCTGATGAAAGTGCACCAGACCTCACCGTTGTAGAAGAAATAGATATGGAGATCGCGTTCGAAGACGATCAAGCCCCAGGCACGCCCGAAGCCACCCAGTCCGATATTCCTCCCTTCCGCTCGCCAGGCGCCGCGTCGGAGATGTCCGGAACCACTGCAATTTCATCCTTCAGTATGGTTGAGGCCGAATTCCTGGAGCCCAAATTCATTTTGAAACACATGCGCAAGCTATGCGATTCTGCCGAGGAGTTTCTTGAGTACATTGCGCCTGACAGTGGGACCATGGGCGACGATCTGCGAAATATACAGGAAATGCAGAAGCCGGGTTCGGATTATACCGAGGATTACCTGGATTATGAGATTGAACTGAACGTGCATCTGAAGCACTTCAAAAGTGAAGAACACAGTTACATACATGTCCGAGCCCTTCATCGCGCGCTTTTCGGTACAAACGAAAATGCTTCCGTATCCCAGACGGGACTTGATTTGGTGCTATACTTGGTCAACTTACTTGTTTTCGCAAAGCAGATGATTCATTCAAATCGGGATGACAAGACCATGTGGGACGTGCTGCGACAGCTGGACAATACTTTTCCCGTGCAATTCATGCATTCGCTCGAGCGCGGCGCACCGCCAACAGCTGCAGGCACGAGTGCATTATTCCAAGAGACGTTTGACCTTGCACTGGAGTTACGGACCCAATTGGCAATACTAGTCCTCCAGAAATCAGCTTACGACCCCAACTTCAATCCTGATGATATGGTCAGCGAAATCTTCTTTCGTTTGGAGTCGTCGCAAGCGATAGACGGCTCTCCAATACGCGGTTGGAACATAGCGGCATTAGGTGGCGATGAGTCTCCACTGCCACAGGAACTTCGAGACCATGTTGTGAAGCGCTTGAACGACATTCGGAAATACTTTCCAACAGACGATGCTTCTTTGCGGCGTGGCGAGCTGGTCAGACTGGAAGAGTTAAGGGCAAGTTTTCCCTGGGAGCCAACTGTTTTGCGCTTATTAGCATGGGTGCGTCTTCGACACCGGGAACTGCAAGCCGTGATCGAGGAGCTTGGTGGAGCAACTGCAATTGCGCACAATGTCAAGCAGGTCTATGAGGACCCACAACCAGTGAATGGGCAAGCGAGTGTCCCTTCTGCCCCGCAAGAATCTCCACGGAGAAAACGGAAGTCGTTTGGAAGAGATAGACGGCGCAGCAGTCGCAAGTTCGATCCTAACGCAGCAGTGGATCTCCGTACCATTGACGTGCTCAAAGCGCGGGAACAAGACTCTAGTGTACAACCAGAAACCCATGGTTTCCGACAGGAACACACTCAAGAACCTATCCAGCAGGTAGTAGAGGACGTGCGGGCTGCAGAGCCTGTAATAGAACCCCAGCAACAAGACGACTGGCAGCTAGAACAGGAGGAAGAAGAACAGCAACCAGATGAAGAGCAATACGAACCAGAACAAGAGCAAGACGAGCCACTGCCAGAACAAGATCAACCCGAACCACAACCAGAGGAACAAGATGTGGTTGAAGAAGAGCAGACCGATGAACCCCACCTGTCCGGTCCACCGCAAAGCTCGGCAGCTTTGCACAAACTCTTAAAAGCTGCGTCGAAGCCGCAGAAAGAAAACCGTCCTGTATCGATATTTGATCGGCAGAGGACCGCGCAGCGTGTCGAGTTTGGCGATGGATTCGACGAGACACAGCCTACGCCGGGGCCGTCTAATACAACCAAAGGAAAGCAGCCTGCAGAATCCTCATCACGCAAACGCTCAAGACCAATGGACGATGATTCCGACTCTGATGCATTTGAAAGCGAAGACCGCGGTCTTCGTGTCCCAGAACGCCGGCGTAACGCACCCGTCTCAAAGAAGGTGCGCCTTGACCCTTCTTCATCTGGTGTACCACCAAGCCATCAGCCTCCTCCACGCCCTACCCCACAAACCCAACAAGAACCCGAACAAGAAGAGTCTGTGTCAGAACCCGACGCTCCAGATATGACCGAAGAACTTCCCCCATCCACCTACCAAGCACAAAGAAGACTTGCGCAGGAAAACCGCAGCCTCAATGTCCCACAACACCGCAACGAGCGCAAAGCGCGTGCAAAATGGTCTTACGAGGCCGAAGAAGCGCTTTGCGAATACATGAGCATTTACCCAGGAAAATACTCTACAATCTTGAAGTACGATGAGAACAATGGGAGGCTCTTGGAAGGCCGTACACAGACCAACCTCAAGGACAAGGTGAGGAATATGGCGTCGAGCATGATCAAGTAAGTTTGATCCGTCCCCCCGGAGGAAGATTTTGCGCTAGTTGTGGGAAGAGTGTGGCTAACTGGAACACAGGTCTGGTACTGGGCTTAGACCTGGCTTTGAGCATATTATACATCCGGGGGAGAAGTACGGCAAGGCGTTGATGGCGAGTGGGTGGGTGATGAGGGAGGATGGCGAATGGGAACGTGAATGGTTATGAGCTGCGTATCCATTGCTTTATGTCGCTCATGCTCGCAATCTGGTGTTATACATGGTGTATTGGATCCGGGTACTTGTTCTTCTTCTTGTTTATCTGTTGCTCGATATTATTGATACCCAACGACCGCTCCGGCGTATAATCGTACAGCCTTTATTTCAGCTCTCTTCTACAGAAGAAAGAGGGCCATTTCACCAAAATGACCTCTCTCACCAATTCTGCGTGTGTAGAAAGAAGGTGAAAATGGTGCTATATTCTTTCTCTCCACCTGACACCCCATTCCCCCTTAGCAAAACTCGCTTCCACCACCGCACTCTTCATCACAGCCTCGCACTTTCTCTTCTCTGCTTCATCGGGCACGGTGAAGCCAAACGCACACCCCCGTCTCGCTGCTTTACGCACCATCTCCCTCTCATCCGCTTTCTTCTGGCCTTCTCTTCGCTTCAACTTCATCTCATCTGTCTCATGGATGCGCTCCGCCCACCCCTTCTCTCCGCCTATCGACCCATTGACATCGTTTTGAGCCTGCGGTGGTCGAACCTTGCCAGATCCATAGCCATACTCTACCGCATCAGGAAGAGCCTGCGATTCGGACTCTGACGTTTTAGTCTGTTCAAGCACGACGCCACCTTCGGCCTCGCCATCAGAGTCCGAGACGGTGTCTTCGTCGCTGGTGAGGTCGGGTGGTAGATGTTGTGTTGATGCTTCTGCGGCTATCGGACCAGGATGATCGACCATATCTACGCTCTTCCAGTCCTCAGGCTTCTCGACTACAAAGCGCGCTTTGCGGTTTTTGCGGCGCCCGTAGACTTTCTCTGGGTCTTTTTCGCGCTGGAAGACGATTTCTTCTACGGTGCTGCATTCGATTGTGATTCTTTGGTCGCCCTTGATGGTTTTGGAGGGTTTCTTGTGTTTTTTCTCGCTTTTGGTGCCTTTGCCGGGGGCGTGTGTATCTTCTTTTCCTTCAGCTCTGATATCGTTGTTCTTTACGGGGTCTGCTCCGGCGTTTTCTTTTAGTAAGTCTATGCTTGCGCCGTTCAGGAGAGCGGCAAAGGTCGCTTCGATCTTGCGGTCGATGGGTCCCGGTTTACTGTTTCGACAGCGCGCTGAGCAGTACTTGACTTCGGGAGCTTTTTGTGTTTTGCGTCGGTCGCCGATTATACGGCCGCAGCTGTGGCAGTAGGGGACTGAGTCGCCGACGGTGAGGTAGAGTGGTGGTGGGGTGACGGCGTGTTTGCTGGGCCGGGACCATGAGTCCATCCACGACATGTTGCTGGTACTGAGGTTTCTAGTAGGTACTGGAGAATGGAGAAGGTATGTGTTGAGTGCAGTATATAGCGATTGTCTTGGTAATGGGGTCCGATGGAAGGTGGCCCAGATTATGAAGCTCGTGGGTTTGGAAGTACGGGCGTACGACGTCATCGGCTTCCATAGTGGTACGCGATTGTATGCAGGAACAAAGCATGCCCCATGGGTGTAGGCGATGGTGAAGCTTGAATCATGCAAATTCTATAATGGCATTTGCGAATACCGTCATGACGTACTTGAAGTTTCCACTTAACCCCTTGGTGTATGCAGCACGTGGCTTTTGACTTGGTAGAGAAGTCGGCCCTCAGGCGCACCTGCATGCTATTTTGCGACCAAGATGCATACAGAATCCTCCAAGCCTGCTTATCGTGGTTTGAATCTAGAATGTAGCCGTCGTTGCACCATCTCCACAGACTTCCCCAGCCGGACCCTCGGATGTTCCCCATCATTCTCCCTGACAGTTGCCGAGCTTAACACGCCCACCATCTCGGCAATCAGCACGCATCTTGAAGTCGCTAGGATCCGTTTCGCCGAAGGCGAAGCATGGAGCAAATATATGAACCCCTTGGGCGCTCCGCTCGCCACGAGAATAGGGGAGCCGGAGATTTGTTGACCTTCGTGGGCTCTATTCTGCGCAGAACTTCAGGTCACGTCTTGCCCAGGCAATAAGACGCGTTACAAAGCGGACAAATGGAACGCCCATCGCTATCAGCAGCGGCTTCAGCGCCGACGTCCCCTTTCGCACAGTCCTCCACACGTACCCACGAATTCATCGCCAGCCGACGACCCTCGAGCGTGCGCCGTCGCTGTAAGAGAGCGAGGCTGCAGCCAAGACCTAGAACATCCGCATCCATGTCGCCTGCGTTGGACCCCGCGACGGGTGAAACCGGCCCCAAAGCATCGCGTGCGCATCACATAGAGACACCATCGACGCCGGACTTGGGACGCCCTCGGCGTGCTACCGCCCAGAGCGACATCCAGGACACAATACAGCATCCGGGCAATGTGCGCATCAATGTCCAGGGCGCCTTCATCGTCGATGAGGAGCAGCCGGATACACCGCAGAGCGAGGACTATGAGCACGATCCGCACGACATCAGGCTGCCGAATCACACTTCAGTCGTAAGCCATGTAGCCGTAGATGTGAGTGTACCTGCGTAGTCGTGTGCCTGATTGGGTGCGGCACGCGACCAGCTGCCACGTCCTGCCAGCACCGACCCCCTTGTAGAACCAACAGCAGCAGCATTGCTAACCCATTGCTCGCTCTACAGATCGGAGGCTCCCTCGCGAAACTCGTCTACTTTTCGCGCGAACCCGGCGACGATGCCGTGGGTGGTCGCCTGAACTTCTTCAAGTTTGAGACGGATCGCATAGATGCATGCATAGAGTTTATGCGCAAACTGCAAGCCGATCAGAAGCAGCAGAATGGATCAAAGTCGCCCGACCTGTGCATTATGGCTACTGGAGGAGGCGCATTCAAGTATCATGACAAGATACGAGAAGCGCTGGACGTGGAAGTTATACGGGAGGACGAAATGGAGTGCTTGATCATAGGTACGAACGTCATAATGCTCTGCAAGGTTTCCACTGACGCGAACTACGTACAGGCCTCGATTTCTTCATCAACGAGATACCCAACGAAGTCTTCACCTATAGCGAAGACAGCCCCATGGCATTTATGCCCCATCCGCCCGACCCGCCGAACATCTACCCCTACCTCCTCGTAAACATTGGCTCCGGCGTGTCCATGGTCAAGGTCTCCGGACCGCGACAATACGAGCGTATAGGAGGAACATCACTAGGAGGCGGAACACTCTGGGGTCTCCTATCGCTACTGACCGGTGCGCGAAGCTTCGACGACATGCTGCGGCTGGCGGAGAACGGCGACAACTCGACCGTTGACCTCCTCGTCGGCGACATCTACGGCCAAGCCTACAACAAGATTGGGCTCAAGAGCACACACATCGCCTCCTCATTCGGCAAAGTCTACAAGATGAAGCGCGCAGCCGAGCGCGAAGCAGAAGATGGATGTAACGGCGACCTCAAGCGACGGGAAGAAGCAGAGCATGTCCAGGGCTCTGCAGAACTCTCCCACGATCCTGGTTCCTTCCGCCCTGAAGACATGGCTCGGTCGCTGCTCTACGCCGTGTCTAACAATATTGGCCAGATTGCCCATTTACACGCTGAGAAACATGGACTCCCGCGTATTTACTTTGGTGGCTCGTTCATTGGTGGACACTCGCAGACCATGAATACTCTCTCCTATGCCATTCGCTTCTGGTCAAAGGATACGCGCCAGGCTTACTTTTTGAGACATGAGGGCTATCTTGGTGCTGTGGGGGCTTTCCTTAAGAGACAGCCGAGGAACTGGGGGAGGAGGGAGAGCTTTGTGGGCGGGACTGCAAGACCGGGTAGTAGTAGTACTTGAGACCTCACTTTTTCTTTTCTGTCTTTTCTTGTCCTCTTTTCTCTCCTGACTTTTGCGGGTTTGGTGACTCGAGACTAGGATATAAAAAGGTGAAATTACTGGTGATTGTTTGTAATATTGCTAAGTTAGTATATATTGGTATTGTCTTTCAGCCTGTTGGCATTGTGCTTGATTGACTATTTCCTAGATTATAGCTTACCAAAATCACTATGGTGTGCTAGTTGCGTACCTCGCTAATCATCCATCAGTATAAATTTGCATAATACTAGTTATGTTCTGAGGAAGGGAGAGGAGGTTTTATTCACACTGCTGTTGTCGCAAAAAACTCGATGGCCGCAAATATCAAGACGTTAGCCGTACGGAAGCGGATACAAATCCCTGTCTACCCAGTCACATTATGCCTGGATGAGCGACAGACCTGATAGGTACTTACCAGCATACGTCGTCCTTCTTAAACACTGCGTAGAGTTGGGAAAGAGGACTCACCGTATGCGGAAAGATCCAGTACCAAAGTCTCGCAAGATTTCATCAGCGTGCGTTGTTAGCCTCAAGAGGCATATCGTGAGGCTTTCCAGGAAAGAGTTCCAGCCTTGTGTGGCTTTTGCATGATTGCTGCGGCATAACGGGCATGTCTTCTGTTGGTTGGTTGGCATAGCGAAACAGGGGTTTGGTTGGTGTGGTGGTCCTGCTGCCCCGGTGGTAGCATGCCTCTCGACTATGTTGGGTTATAAAGACCGCGAGGTAGCTTCTGTTTTCTCGTTCCACAACCACCTTCACAGCGGCCTTGGATCGTCTGTCGCCAGTCTGGCGTGCAACATATCTTACACACTCGAACGCACTTTTGGCGATCGCCATCACTGTACTTAGCACGGCAATACCTCTCCCGCGGTCGCGCCGCTTTGGTGTGTGTGGCTTCACGGCTACTCTTTCATTTTTGATATAAGTGTTGGCGAAGGCCCACGTAGTCTTCGCGTTCTTCTCGGCCGCTACGCCTCTGCAACCCTCGAATTCCTCTGGCAAATACGTTTGCGAACCCAAGTCTTCCCACTCTGAAGGCGACCGAACAAGGCTTGTACCATCGAGTCTTCGCCATCTCTTGGGCCTTGTCCACCCCGCACCCCGAATTTTCTCACCATGTGCCTTCGAGTACGATGTCAATCCAACTGTACATCGGCCTTATCTGAGCCCTCAGGCGCAGGAGATTGTTTGGGACAATTTATCCGCTCACCAAGATAATATAGAAAACAACTGTCTGTCTATAACAATCAATGGAAATTCAGATGGAACTCCTTCAAGCTGTCCCAGCGCTTTGCCTGGACCGTCGACCCCGCCCACTTCCCTCGATAATAGATCTTCTCATCAGATAGACATCCCATCACCTAGTTTATCAGTCATTACATTACTCCTGACCCCGGCCTTCAAATTTTCGAGTTTGGATCTATGTCCGAGTTCATGGCTGTGCAGAAATTTTTCGAGGAAAGCCAACACGTTGAGGCATATGAAAAAGAGGCGTCCAGGAATTTCGCCTTGATGTGGGATTGCGACTACCGAGTAAAAATCGAGACACATGGTAATGCTAGCGATAGACGATAGAGGACTGAATAAAAGGTTTCCATATACAACGCACACTGCAAGATACAAGACGTCAAGCACGAGCATGATAGATGTCGCTAATCACATTCTGATACCTGCAAAACAACCTTTCCGTTAAAAAAAAAAAAAGGATCCGTGACACCGCAGCGTATGTAAGGCAAATTCTGTGGGAATCAGGTAATAAATGCTGACAAGTAACCAAGATCACGATAGACAGCCCCGTCGGGCCAAAAAGCAGCATGGAAGTCGCCGGACGCCTTAAGCACGGCAACTCAAAGATCACACCAACCTAAACAGCTTAGCGCCATCTACACATTACACCAAATCTAGCTCATCCTCTTTCCCTTTTCGACTAAATCTCCCAAAGCTGGGCCATTTACCTTCCCTTCTGCCTCAACCATCTGTATACCACTGAGGGAATGGTTTAACAAAGCTCATATTGGTAAGAATCGCTTGATCGGAACTAAGAAGCATGGTTTTCCTACCTACGGGTCGGACTGTTGAAGAGCGCGAGCGTCATGCATAATGATTGGCAGTGTTAGGGACGAGAGAGAAGGAGGATAAAGGAAACCAGGCAACGGACCGAAGTCTGGAGCGGATTGCAAATGTGGTTGTGAAGGAGTAGAGGTGGGAGGAGATGATCTGTGTATAGAGAGATGTAGTTCGACCTTGTTGTTTAAACATCATCACATACACAACCAACGTTTCATCCAACTCTTGCATATAATAACGCTAGTCTCCCTTGCATCAAACCCCACCACCGCCTTAGCACCAGTAGCTATGCCATCCTACCTGATCACAGACATTTCTCGAGGCATCGGCCTCGCCTCCGTCGAAACCCTCTCCGCTAACTCCTGCAACACCGTCATCGGCCTCATGCGCAATGTATCAGGCACACAAGCTAAAATCAGTGCGGAAGGTGATGGTGGTACTGTTTAACCGCACCGTGGCAAGGGTGAGATGTGGACTTGAGTGGAGCGTTGCATAAGAACAGGGGAGAACGAATAACTGCTTCGGGTTTGCTAACTATGTCTGTATATATAGAGTAGGATAATGTCTGACGTTCCCCATCAGCTCAATCTCGTTCTCTTCCCGCTTTATTATATTATCCTGGAATGTTCCCTGGTTACCCGAGTTCATCATATTACTTCTTTCAGCAGCCCTGCAACGACGAGACTAGTAAGTAGTGGGCAAGAAGCTGTGTCGACGCCTCGCAGCAAACGCCATTTCTCAATATCATTCGCTCTTCCTTTACCTCTTCACTGCACCACAGTCAACCCTCGAATCCAGCCTGTTCAGCAGGTCGCTCTTGTAAGGGTTTGATGTCGACCTTGATTTGACCTTTGTCGCCTTCTGCCCTGCGTTAGTCACTGTAGGATGGACTCCGGGCTCTGGATATTATGATCCATTAGCGAGGTACCTCAATCCCGGGCAGGAGAACTTACGACTTCGTCGGCGGGACTGACGCTCTGATTCGTCATCGGAATCCGAAGAATATTGCTCTCGCCCCGCCTGCGACAGTTCTTCATAACGGGCGTCGTATTGAGATATGGGTTCTATAGTAGAGCCCTTTTGAGGCTCATATTGCTCAGTAACCATGTCCGGATCGAGCATGTTCAGAACGCTGCTTTTGTGTGTAGGCTTTGGTTGATAGTAGGATGGATCAGGTTGACTGTAACCGGGACCGCGTGTAGCAACTTCGCTAGACGGGTCAAGCTTCTGGGCAGCCTTCAGTCCAGGACCGCCGCTTATAGAACCACGGAAAGGATGGATATTTGGGTGCTTTGTATATTCCATCGACTCTTCTTCAGGGCATGCTTTGTATATAGGATTGAGTTTGTTTGCTGCTTCAAGCCCAGACGAAGCACCGATTGAGCCGCGATGCTCATGGGGCAGGTTTGGGCCATGCTGGTACTCATGTACTGGGTGCCACGTTTCGTCGAGTTCGTGCCAAGGATCCCAGGAAAAGTCTTTCTCGTCTTCAGATCATTAGCTTTCATGATCACGCATGTACATGTCGGAAGACTGCAGTGTTCGGCGCCTGAATTCCCAATTGCCTGTAGCAAATGTCCAAACTCACCGGTGCCGTCAGTATGCACAGAAGATCGTAAACGAGCTAATATGTTAGCAGCTGAACTGAATAATATCAAGTCGGACGAAAAGGGTATACTGATATTAAGGTGTATGGTCATGTGCTCTATCTACGTGTTTCGTAGCCCGTACCACCTACTGCAGATGTAGGATCAGCGCGGTGGTCTGTATCCGAGTCGAAGCGCGGATCAAGCTTGTTGCTAACATTGGTCGAATGAGGACCGGCGTTGGTAGAGGTTGTAGCTGTTCCCCTGTGGTCTGTATCTGAATCCCATCTCGGGTCAACTTTGTTGCCAATGTTGGAGTTGTGCGAGCCATAGTTGGTGGCCGTGGTGTCGGTCGTGTTCATGCGTTCGCGGTTGGCATCAGCATCGGCGGGAGTAACACCAGCACTTGCGGGATGGCCGCGATAGCCACGGTCCCATTCGTCGACTCCTTTGTTGGCAATCTCTTGGTTCTTAGTTGCGCTAGCCTTGTCGCCGCTCGCTTCATCGACCATGGACATGGCATTGCCGCGGATGGCTTCACCAGTGCCCTGTGGTTTTCAGTCAATGATCAAAGTAACGTAGAGGGTCGCTCAGCATTGTTGTTGCTCCAAAGGAGCACAAAGGGTTTGACAAGGGCCAACTTACGTGGATCATGCCCACTCCCTTGCGAATAGAATCGCCAAGGCCGCCGCTAGAATGTGTACCAGTCATACTGCTGAATCAAGTATCTCTCGTAAATCGAAAATAACAATTAAGGAACTTGTGTAGCTCAGGCCCGTAGGTAGGTATAGGATAGGGTATCAAGTAGTAGTGATGGTGGTGCTGGCTGAAGCAGTAAAATTTGGCCGGGGGAAGAGAGGTGATATACGAGTGACGCTGACTGACGGCACCTGCCACGCAACCTGCTTACATGCACATCCTGCCATGATTTGCGTCTTTTTGCATGCAGTTAGGAAAGGGCATTGCGACATAGTCGTGGAGATGTGATGTCATGGTCGGCATGCAGGAGGTGGCAGTGCCGATAGGGCTGAGCTAGGCTGTTTTGGTATCATTTTATGGACAGCGAAGAACCTTTGTTCTCATTTCGCGTAAGTTAAATAACTATCGCTATTACGTTATCTTATACAGTAAGTACTGAGGGGTTTGATGTCTTTGGAATGCGGCTGGCTGCGTCGGAATATCTGTTTTGTTAGATGCTACACCTAATTGTGTTTGCGAAGAGTATGCAGAGATCCCGGAGATCCCGGAAATACCTCGAATATTCAAACGCCTATCTATAACCAGACACAATCACTCCTTCAAGTTGTTGATGACTGCAATTCAATGCGGAAGTTGTAGTAATGGTGCGGTCCTTGTGGGAACACTCGAATCGTCGATAGTCAAGTTCTCCAGTGTTCTTGAGAACTCTAGGACGAAAGAATTATTCTCTAAGGGAACTACGGTTCATGGCATTAGGACGAAAAGACGTGTTCTTCACCCTTCACCTAAGACAGCCATGGAATTCGATAACATTATAGTGTCATGGGAATAGATTTAGTAGATTCATTTCGCATTCTTTTGATGTCAGAGTCTTTCATAACGCTATTTCAGGTTCATCCACCAACGCCCACCCCTCAGCGAACGGTCACATATCCACATATGACCAGTAGAAAGCTTATTAAGCCTTACCAGCGGTGTAGAAGTCCTCGAGGGCGACCTTGATGCGCTGCGACATGGTCTTCTCTCCCTCGCGAACCCAGACGCGGGGGTCGTAGTACTTCTTATTGGGCTTGTCTTCGCCTTCAGGGTTGCCGACTTGTGTGTTGAGGTACTCCTTCTTCGACAGTACGTAGTCCCGAATACCGGAGAGATAGGCCCATTGCATGTCGGTGTCGAGGTTTACCTGTAGATGTAAAGTCAGCGGAGTTTTCCCAAGAATTTCAATAGCGAAGACTTACCTTGACGACGCCATAACTGATAGCATCCTGGAAGTCCTTAAGGCCGCTGCCGCTGCCACCGTGGAAGACGAGAAACACGGGCTTATCGTCCTTTGCGTTGGTCTGTTCCTTGACGTATTGCTGGTGCTTTTGCAGAAGTTCGGGGCGGAGCTTAACGTTTCCTGGCTTGTCTTTTCATTCCGTCAGCTCAAATTTGATGATATACGGTGGCCAAAATACTCACAAACGCCATGAACATTTCCGAATCCTGCAGCAATGGAGAAGAGTGGGCTAACGGCTGACAGCTCCTTGTAGATGTCGTAGACTAGGGTTCGAGGTTAGTATATGGCTCACATGCAGGAGTGGGGGCTACTCACTGTCTTCAGGCTGTGTATACAAAGCGGACGAATCAGCATTGGAGTTGTCGACTAAGATACGCAGTTAGTATGCTTGTCTTATGTGTATTTGGCATGTCGTCTTACCGCCATCCTCTTCTCCTCCAGTGATACCGATCTCCATCTCGATCATTTGCTTCATGGGGGCAGCGCGCTCGAGGTACTTCCTCGTGGTAGCGATGTTCCAGTCCTTGGGCTCCTCAGAGAGATCTTAGACGTGTTAGCAGAGGTTCAAGAAGAAGAAGAGAAGTATGTGCAAGTTTTTGCCTTACCGATCATGTGAGAGGAGAAAAGGGGCTCGCCGTGAAGCTTGAAGTAAGTCTCGTCAGCATCCATCATGCCGTCCATCCAGGGCAGGAGCTTCTTGGCACAGTGGTCGGTGTGCAGAACAACTGGGATGCCGTATGAAGGGGCAATAGAGCGGATGTAGTGGGCAGCTGCAACGCTACCAGCAATGCTGGCTTCTTGCTTTGAGTTGGCAACACCCTTTCCGGCGAAGTATGCGGCGCCGCCATTGCTCAATTGGAGGATGATGGGGGACTTGGCGTCGCGGGCAGCCTCGAGGGATGCGACAACGGTGGAAGAGGACGTGACGTTGATAGCGGGGATGGCGTAACCCTCGGACTGAGCGTGCTTGAAAAGCTTGTGGAGCTGGGTTGTATCAGTTGTTTGCTCGAAACAAGATCGGAGGGTGAGAGTCGCATACGTCGTCACCAACGATGACACCGGCCCTGGTACGATGTCAGCTTGCGAATGCTTTTGGATTATCGTATGAGGGGTCATGCGGGGTCGTGAACAACGTACTTGCGGCTGAGAACTTCAGAGGCTTGGACCATATTGATTGTACTCGTTGTGTTGTCGTTTGTGTTCTGGAAAGCGGGGGTTCAGTAATGGAAGGGATGAAGAAGTTGTAGTGTGTAGTGTGTAGAGAGAAAAGCGCAGAGAGGTTGGGAGCTCAAGTAAACGTGAATTCGGTAGTGGGGATCCAAGGTTGGCGGAACCACAGAAAAAACGACCCCGCTAATGACGCCGCAGCAGTGACGCAGCGGTGTCGCTCCAGCTTCCCTCACCTCATCCAGCCTACCCACGAGGGGTAAAAGCAAAGATACGGCAGTGATATCTCTTACAGATGATATGCGATACTAACAATCTCAAAGAAACCACCTTACGTACCTTGCAACACAGAATTGTTCACTCTTGCTTTGATTCAATGTAAGCAACTGCAATACTTTCCCACGTCACGCCTATGATATAATACAAGATGATGCTTCACGGCCGCGCTCTGAAGTCATGGCGGGGCCGCTTGTGCTCGGCAGCACGGAAGTAAAGTGGACTCTTTTTCGCCTCGCATGCAATAGCTCTTCGTAGCTCAACGAAATGTGATTGCCTCCATAAGTGACATATTGCCCGAGTTTCGCCGCAAAACGCTATCTTTTCTTACGCCTTAAATTACCGAGCCCAGCCAGTCGCACCATTTCATCAGCTCCGCCTTCAGGTCATGCAACGACAGCCTATCAAGGTCCCACCAATGCAATCACCGTGATGCATCCACGGGGAATATGCGAGATATCGTGATTGCGAATGAGGCGTTGTCCAGTTTTTCCGATATGCAGAAAAGAATGTGACATGGATGGTACAGGTGTAGCTTTACAGCGAGCGGAAGAATACTCGTGCTCCGAGGTTCTAGACCTTGGGGGTGGCCTCATGCTTCCGTCTCTTTCGCTCTGATTCTGATGTTTCGCACCAGAGGCTCCTCTGCGCCGGGCAGCCGTATCTCGGCCTTGAATGTGCCTAATTGCTTCACACGCGATGCGTCTCCCTCTTCATGCCCCGAGACGAACTTGACGTCAGCCTCATTCAGTATAACGCGAGCTGCCTCATCGTTATGCGCCAGCGCTCCCTTGATGGTCGTGACCAAATCGGCGCTGGAGACTGAGCCGTAAATGGCATTCGCAGATGCCTTTGCCCTTCCCATTGCGGCAGCAGTCAAGATGTCTGCTGCACCGGATGCGCCTACTCGCTCTCTTGTTGAGCTGTCTTGTTCGATGCGCTGGCGGTAGAAGTCGATCGTTGGTGGTACAAAGGCGTTCAAGAGCTCCATGGATCGTTCGGGCTGTCGCTGTTAGAAGGTGGATTGTAACCAAGGCGGCATGGTACGTACACTGAGCACATCAATCTCAATTGGTCGTACGTAGTGCTTCGGCTGCTTCATGTAGTCCTCGTCATCCTCTTCATCCTCTTCCAGGTTCAGCCTTACGCCGAATGTGACGTCGCGTGCCATGTCTACATCCTGGGCCTTCAGTTGCTTCAGCTGGGTAGCAGGGACATAGTCGGCGACACGTGCTGGGAACCAGCGGTTGCGCATAAGGGAGGGGTTGAGCGGGACATAGGAGCCTTTGGAGCATTAGCCAAATGTGGACTTTGTGGTGTCTGAGCGCATGCTTGATGGCAGCAGTAGCATCATGAAGAAGCCATCTGAAGCCTCAGCAAAGCGCCCACACGTGATGCATCGTACCTGCACGACCGAACCTTGGCACGTCCTTTAGCAGCTTCACGACAATGTTACGCTCGGCCTCCTTCGCCTTCTTGGAGATGTTGCGTGCCTGCTGCGTCCCCCACGCATCCAAATTGTGCCGCGTAGCCCTCCGCATGCATGACATGCACTGCGGCAGCAGCGTCGAGGACCTCAGCGAAGCCATTTTGCGTGTTGTCGTGGGATTTTCCGTCCAGATTCAAGGAAAGGGTTGGACGTCCAAACAATTCTGGCGATCCTTGCGGCGGAGGCGGAAGGTGCAAGTGGCCGGTGCTACGTGCCGTAGGTAGGCTCGGCATACAGTGCGCCCGCCTCACGAGCAAACGACAGATGACGGCCAGCGCGATATCCAAAGCTGGCAGCAGTCAGGCAATGGCGCCGGCCGCAGTCAGATTTCCTCTACGCCTCACCCGTCATATCCTCGCCGCACGACCTTAGCACGACCGCGCACTGCATTTGCGACACCCGTGTGCAAGACCCCAGCTTTTCCGTCCAATCCCACGGTAGCGGGAGTGACAGGCGCCGCAAGATGCCTGAGAAGCCCCTCACGATCGCGACCTACGCCGCAGGAGCATCCCTCGCCGCCATTACACTGGTCTATGTCTTTGGCCCGACTTATTTCCTGGACGACGATGCAAATGCAGTTAGCAGTAAGAAGAAGGGCGTAGTGGGGCTCACCAACGCCGCGAACGACTGCTTCATCAACTCGGTACTGCAGGCCCTCGCAGGCTTACCTGATTTGCGCATCTATCTTATAAGAGAAACTCACAGGCGCCTGCTCGACGGGGCTGAAGTCTACGATGTGGACCCTGAAAGACAGAACACAGCCCATGGACCCGCGAGGCCCGCGAAGTTGGAGGGATTGCAGAAGGGCATCCTCACCCATGGCCTCAAGGAGATTCTAGATGGGCTCAACGAACGGCCGATATACAAAAAGACCATCTCTCCGCAGCCCTTTATTCGATCGCTCGAGCGCGCTTTCGGCACGCGCATTAGTCGGCAACAACAAGATGCGCAAGAATTCCTTCAGATAGTGACAGAGCGCCTGTGCGACGAATACCACGCTGGTGGAAAGGCTAGGCGACAGGCAACACTGGATGCGACTACCATAACCAGTGGAGATGGTGCTTCTGAGAGGAGGACCGTTGAAGGAACGAACGACGGCGAAGTCGAAGAAGACGCCGAAGAGAATGGCGCTTCTGCAGACGAGGAAGGATTTCCCTTCGAGGGCAAGATTGAGTCGCAAATCGAGTGCCAGACGTGCCACTTCAAGCCCAAGCCTACAGTGTCGACATTCGTCACCCTAACCCTGAACGTACCACAAGCCCCTTCCACTTCCCTCAATGCGTGTCTCGACGGCATGCTCAAGGTGGAGTACATAGACGACTTCAAGTGTGAGCGCTGTCGACTGGAGCATGCGCTCAGAAGCAAGGACCACGCACTTTCAACAACGACCAATCCAGATGCTCAAGGACGCCTCCAAGCAGACATCTCAAAGATCCGACAAGCACTAGACGAAGATCCGGAACAGGCACCCGAAGGTGTTGAGCTTCCTGCTTCGAGCCAGGCACCCAAGCGACGAATCGCCCGCCACATGTACATCTCTCAGTTCCCCAAGGTTCTTGCCATACACTTGTCGCGTTCTACGTTCGCATTCGGTGCTTCCTCGACGAAAAACCTTGCTAAAGTCGCTTTCCCTGAAGCACTGCCCTTGGGTGGACTACTCCATCGCAAGAATTATCGCCTCCTTGGAATGGTCACGCACAAGGGAAGCCATAACAGCGGTCACTACGAATCCTTCCGCCGTCAGGTGCAACCCCTACCCTTCTCCACACCAGTGTCCATGGGTACCGAAGGTGCATTCAGTCGTCAAGCCAGTCCCTTCCCCTCAACTGCACCATCTGTGGCGCCGTCTACCATGCAAAGCCCACGGACGTCTGCGCTCAACCTTCCCAATCACATCGAACGACAATCGCCAACCCCATCTACACCGACACTCGACTCTCCGTCTACACGGTCGCTATCATCACAAGACACCATACTGTCAGTATCGCGGGGTCCAGCCCCAACGTCCACCCCTCGTGTACAAGACTCATACCCCTCACAAATAGCCTCCTCTACTGGTACTGGAAGCGGGGGTGAGTCACTATCGCGGACGAAAAGTATACGATCGCTGAAAGAACGAGCATCAGAAAAAGCTTCGTCGATCGCAGATTCAAATCCGCTGCGTCGCAAGTCCAAAAAGGCGAATAACCGGTGGTGGCGCATCAGCGACGATAAGATCAAGGAGAGCAAGACGTCCGAGGTTCTGAATATGCAAAAGGATGTTTACTTGTTGTTTTACGAGCTAAACAAAGATTGATTGTTTACGTGAAGACATGTCCGGAGGGATAAAACAAGAGAGATGGCAGGCATGCTTTTTAGGGGCGTTGCTAGTTCCATGGCGAGTACTCTGCACAAGATAGGAGGTAAGCCGCTTAGATGACATGCCAGCGGCGATGCTCGCAATAAGACAGATCAAAGATATAAACAAAACGCAACTGTAAACTACACTGAAACACTCGACATATGCACGTGACGCTCGTGAATTCGAGCTGTGCGCAGAGCAACTCATGGCTCACGCAATTCTCCAAGGCTGCATCCACGAGTTGCTTGATCATCATTGATCTCATTGGCTGATACCCCACGTGGTGCTCTTTCCCCCATTTATCTCTACCACCAATTGTGCTAAAGACCGGCCTGCAATGCAACGCTCGTTGATGTTACGCTCGTAGCTTACCGTCACATTTCCCCCCATTTTACGCTTACCGGTTAATAACTGAAGTAGGCGACTGATACGTTATCGTACACCACTTCAAGACCCATTTTCCCCTCTGTAGTCCGTCGAGGACGCATATGCGCCGTACATCTAGGCGAAAACATCAGAAGAGAGAACGACTGAAAGCCAAGAAAGACAGTACCGATATCTGCCAGGAGGATATCGCCTACCTCCCGTCGGAGGGATAAACCCACCTATAACGGCTCTTGCAGCCTGTGTATACTTGACAACCCCAGCTCTAACATCTAATCCCCCGTTTTTCACTCCGATAGCATGCCGAGGCTCGAAGCAGACGAGACAGCCTTCCTCCAGGCTGCAAGAAAGCAAAGTTTCACTAAGCCACCCAGGATTCTTATCATTGGGGCTGGAAGTCGCGGCTCCGCCTACGCTGGGGCTGCATCTTCTTCTTCCAATGCCACCATAGCAGCGGTATGCGAACCCAATGACTTCAAACGGGCCGAATTCGGAAGGAAGTTCATGTGGGGACCTGATGGCGAGAGTAAGAAGGACCAAAGTTTCAAGAGCTGGAAAGACTGGAAAGAGTATGAAATTCAGCGGAGGCAACAAGAAAAGGAGGGCCATGTAGTAGCAAAGGGTATTGACGCCGTGTTCGTCTGCGTGCTGGATGAGATGCATGAGGAGGTTGTGTGCGGTATCGCAGAGATGGGCGTCCACATTTGCTGTGAGAAGCCGATGAGCACGAGGTTGGAGAGTTGCATAAGAATGTACCAGGCTTTGAAGAATGGTGCGGACAATCAAAAAGAGACAATCTTTGGGATTTGCCATGTCCTACGGTACTCGTCGCATAATATGATGTTAAGGCATCTACTCCTGGAGAAGGGCGTAATTGGAGATGTCATAAGTATCGAACACG
The DNA here is from genome assembly GCA_900634815.1 of Paradendryphiella salina. NCBI lineage: Eukaryota > Fungi > Ascomycota > Dothideomycetes > Pleosporales > Pleosporaceae > Paradendryphiella > Paradendryphiella salina. The sequence goes on along the minus strand of LR132096.1, from coordinate 13,463 downwards.
TTGAACCCGTTGGATGGTGGCATTTCAGCCACTCATACGTTCGGTATGTCTACGTTCATTCTTGGCAAGATACATGGCTAATTTATGACAGGGGAAATTGGAGAAAAGAGTCCAAGACCGCGCCATCCTTACTCACAAAGTCGTGTCACGACATTGACTTTTTATTGTGGATGCTTTGTTCTCCAGCTTCAAATGCAGAAAATGCGATACCCCATCTCCCCTCACAAGTCACCTCCACTGGATCACTCAAGTTTTTCCGCAAGGAAAGGAAGCCAAAAGCTGCTGGGTCTGCTACCAACTGTCTTTCTTGTGCGTATGAGCCCAATTGCAACTACAGTGCGAAAAAGATCTACCTAGATAGGCATCTCAACAACGGCAACGCGGACTGGCCGGTGAAGATTGTGAACCCAGAAATTGAAGACACGTACAAGAGCTCTGGAAAAGATGCCGCAGGGAAGCAGCTGCTGAAGGACTTGGCTGAAGACTACACTCCTGAGACACCTCCCAGCAAAGTCGATGAACGCCCATGGTTTGGTCGATGCGTATGGGAGTCGAGGAATGATGTATGCGATGATCAGTGTGTGACAATCACATGGGACGACGATCCAATTGCAAAGGATGAAGATGACCTACCCGTACTGCAAGGACGTGGTGCAAAGACCGCGCAATTCCACATGATCGCTTTTACAGAGAAGCAGTGCGAACGACGAGGTCGCATCTACGGTACGAAAGGCGAGATTGAGTACGACAGCAAAGAGATCAAAGTGCACACTTTTTCAACCGGGCAGACCAAAGTGCACAGCCCCCATGTCGCAGGCGGCGGTCATGGTGGCGGAGACGAAGGGCTCGCGCGGCAATTTCTCATGGCGGTTAACGCCGTGGATTCAGGCGTCATGCCCGCGGCATACGCTCAGCGTACGTACCTAGGATGCGACCTCGAAGAAGCATTTCGCAGCCACGCCATGGTTTTTGCGGCCGAAGATGCTCGCACGAAGCGCCAGGTAGTCGACTGGAAAAAGTGGTGGTCCGAGGTGGTGGAGTCGCAATTACACCAGCGGTAACTCTACGTAAGGGATGATGACGATTCATGCTGAGGCCGGCAAAGCAAGGAAGGAAGGTCCGGAAGAGCCAGGACGGATTTTTCTTTGTCGGCCGCCGAAGTCTGGGGCGATGGGGGTACGGGCGCGTAGACCAACGCATGACATCGGATGAGGCTCTTGCGAAGCTAGATGAGACTGAAATGAAGGCTGTCGAACCTGGCGCCAATCCGCTGTCAGCGCTCCATGACGCAGTGCTGACCCCAGAGACGTTTTACAGCTAAATCCTCGCTTTTGGGCAATTAAGGGCCTTCTGCTATTCTGGTTTCGACTCGTCTGGGCTATATTTGGCGACTTTAATCAAACCTAATAGTGTCTGTTTAGGGTGAATGTGGGCGCTTAACGAGCCGCGTTCGGGAGTGGATCGTGAGGCTCAAGCAACGGACACGGTAAGGCTGGCAGCTTTTCCCCACGAAAGTGTTTCCGGGTGCGACGGTTGGAAGTATGGGCGCTTGGATTGGCGGACGGGTTGGAGCCAGTCAGATAGTTTGGTTCGCGGTATATTGGGCGAGAACGATACTCGCGCTGTCTTCGGGAGTGTCCGAACGTCAGCGGATGAGACAGTGCATGAAAGCCGAGTCGAGTCGCGTGGCAGAGAACAGCGCAGCGGGTGGGTGAGGCCTGAGACCCCGAAGAGCCGTGGCTGACAACAACGCGGTCTACGCGTTGACGTGTGGGCGTTCTACACGACGTGTTATAGTCGTGAATACACTTCTCTCCGCCCATTGTGAGTCACTCGAGGGTGCATACTTGGTATGCGGGAAGACGCATGTCGCTCTGCAGAAACGAAACGGTGGAGTGTCGTGGACCAATCATCCGCTCAAACCCCTTCGATGACTCTTAACGGGCTGCACCTGCCCCACGCATCGCGGGACGCAGCACTGACCACACGGCAGGGCGCTAACCGGACAACACCACGACCATCCATTCGTCCCTTCGCGCTGCCACGCTCAAACTGCCGCCATAGCGCCCGTCGAGAAAAAAGTCCCTCACGGTAATACTGCTGTACAGCGTTGCAGAGACGGCGCCGAGTCTGCCGGTTTCAAGTTATCCAACCGCCCCATCTGCAAGCGCCTCGCTGGCCTGCTTACCGCTTCCGTATGCTTTCTCATGGCCCTGGCCACTCACAGGCTCCATCCCCAGGCCACCATACCGCTTCGAGTCTGCGAGGCCTCAAGAATAGCATTCCAGAAAGTCGTTCGCTAGCCACGTACTCGCCCAAGCCAAGCAACGGCAACGCTATGTTTCAGACGCCTTGTGAGGCTCGCATGTCCCAGATGGGTCGGTTGTGATATCGCCGCCAGACCGCCAGTATGTCTTGTATACTAGTCCACAGCTTCGGGTCCCCCTTCGATGCATCGTGTTTCAGATGTGTTAGCGCGAGGTGGGCGTTGGTTCTCGTGTCTCTACGCGGGGAACAGGAAGGATAAGAAGTCTGGCTGTGCCGCAATCACCAGTCCCATTCATCTTGCGCAGCATTTCCATCAAGAGCACTGCCTCCCAACGAGTCGATTGTGTCTCGTTTTCTTTTTCTTTTCCTACCTTTGCATTGTTTTGTCTTAGACATTTGGAGCTGGTCTCTTCTAATAATCGCTATTCGATAATCTCTTCCTCTCTGTACTCCAAGTCTCCACAGCGTAAGTCGTTGGATTTCTACCCATTGCGAGTGATTGGCACTGATTTCAGACAGTCTGGTAGCTTCATTCCACCCAAAATGTACAGCCGTCAAACAACTCCCCCGACTGCTTCCTTCAACTACGTCCCTGGCAGTGTTGGCTCGGACGTCACATACTACTCCCAGGCCTCATCACCAGAACCTCAACTCGCTGGCCCTACCCCTCCAAGGTCACCGGTTAGACAGTATGGACCTGTTCTTCTCCCCAAGGTCCGCATGCAGGATCAGGTGTCCGAACCCACCACTGGTCCCGTTAGACATCGCAGGACGACGTCTAGCTCCAGTGTCGGCTACGCCTACAGCCCTTACTCCCGGCCAGCCTCGATGGCCCGCCGTGGATCAAGCCCTCTGAACCACAACATGCACAACGTTCATAGCACATTGACATCTCCTGTGTCAACAGCCTCATCATACGACTTCAACCTCTCCACTCTCAACTCTCCCATTACCTACGCACAACAACCCGAAATTCCTCGTCGTTCATCATATGTTGGCTCGCACTCTCGCTCTGCCTCGGCCAACCGAGCCCGTCATGCTCGGTCAGGCTCTGCTGGAAGTGTTGACGAGCAGGTCATTAGCCGCTATGGCTTCCCGACCTACCGCAACATGCCCAGCTACGTGACTGCCTCGAGCGCCCCTCAATCAAACTTGAGCCTTGTCACATCACCCCTATCTACATACTCATCCGTCCAGGACATGACCAACTTCACTGCGACTTGCCCTCAAGACTTTGTTGTCCCAGAGTTCGAGACCGCGCCAGCTGTGCAATACCCTTCTTTTGGCGACGTCGGCTTCGATAGCTTCCACCAGGTCGTTCCACCTACATCTTCTTTAATTGAGTATCTCTCCTCCGCCAACCCTTCTCCGTCCCTGGTTCGTCGCGTCACCAGCGCGCCCCGAGGCATCAACAACCACTTCTGGTGGGACATCCGCAACCTTCGCAGCTGGGAAGACTTCAACATCACTACTATCAAGTCTATCCCCTCAGTGCTCCCACTTCTCGAAGTTCCTGTCCCAGCGACCTACCTTCCCCAACCCTGCCGCCAGAACCTGCAACCAGAGAACGAGTCCGCGCTCCAGGACATTTGCACAAATTACTATGCCAATAAGGTTAACGCCGCCCTGAAGGTCGCCCAGGGAAACACCCACATGGTCATGCGCGCCATCAAGCCCATCGCCGGACAACGCCAGCAACCTGAATTTGTCTCCAACTACTCCACAGACTACGAGAAGACACTCTTTGGCGACAGCCGCGGCCGTGTCGTCGGTCTCGTCAAGTGCTACGACCAATGGAACACGGGTATGCGCGGCGAGTCACCACCAAAGCAAGTCCTGTACCTCCAAGGCCTCGCACACCTCCACCGGGTGATGCGCGAACACGGCTGCCGCTACGGCTTCATCATGACAGAAATCGAGCTCTTGTGCGTGCGCTGCGGCGGACCTTCCGACTTCTCCACCCCGGACCCTACAACTGTCAACGCACAGGCCGGCGTCCCCATCTTCGGTTACCTCGAAACCTCGGCGCCCATTCGCCTCTCGACAACCGGCGCACACCCTGAATCAGGCGATATCCAACTCACTGCAGCCCTGGCGCTATGGTACCTCCACATGCTTGCCAAAGAGAACCCGTTCGAGGGCATGGGCACTTGGCGCATGGATGTCGGTGGTCCTGCTGCACTTACGCGTCAGAACTTTCTTGATAAAGATGCTTGGATCCCTAAGCCGCAGCTGGGCGAGAAGAGAGAGGCGAAGAGGGTCAGGGGCTGGGTTCTCCCGGATGAACCGCTTAGTAAGAGGGAGTGTGGTAAGGGGAAGAGGGGGAAGAGTATTGGGTAGATGAATTGTTTTGATGATGTGATGAGGTAATGTGGTATGAACAAAAGCCGCTGGTTCGGCATACGCTCTTTGAGCTTGAGCTTCTTTTTCTTTTGTCGTCGTTTTCTTCATCTTAGCAGCATTCCCATGGAGTTTTTGGTTTTTTGTGGCATAGCATTTACATGGCGCGGGGTCTACTTTTCCAGGTCAAAACACTACACATATACGTATCTAGTTCAGAAGCAAATGGTATGTTCTCTACCATCAATATTACTGTCCTCATTTGGTATCTTGCCTTGTGCTTCCCTGGGACATGTTCAATCTCAGTATCTTGACATGCGATCTTGGCGAGTGTCTAGGTTTATAAATACCTCTCTCTTTCTTCTCTACATCCTACTTCTTCACTCGATGCCTTCCTTTTCTTTGCGGACTCTCTCAAAAGTACTTTCTCTAATCAAATGCCTGTTCCCCTTTCTTCTCCAAAAAAAAAGTAGCGTTACCTCTGGATGAAATCTTCCGCCCCCGAAAAGAGAAAGAAAGATAAACACCCGGATGTAGCACAGACTATGTCTACCGCCGACGACTACTGCAAAGATATAGGGGCAAGTGAAGTCTTGTTATTTCCTTCGTGAATCAATTAGAAGCATTTCCGAGTTCGGCAGTTACGTAGATTCCCCAATACACAATAGATCCGTACATGGGTGTTTTGTTCTTGGCGGGATCGCTCTGTTGCAGTCATCATTTCCAAGTGACATACAGTACCGTACCGGTAGCTCCTTGGCATGTCGCACCTCAATGTATAACCCAGATATCAGCAACAAAGCTTGTAGGGAGTCGATGCGCGAAACCAGAACAGGTCAGTGCTCTCTCGCGTGGTAAGTTCAGAGGAGTAGTCCGAATACGGTGAGCGTTGCCGCCCCACCAGGTACCACGGGATAGAAGAAGATTACTTTACAAACAGTTTACTCCCCGCAGCCGCTTGAGTGCGCGCGCCCAAGGTCCCACATTACACCCGACATCGCCCATGGTATTGACCGTGGATTTTTGCAAGTCTGGCATCCATCCAACGACAACGTGGCCGAGGTACATTCCACTCCCTTTGCCCAACATGACGTCGTCCTTCTAACGTCCAAAATCAGTGGTTGTGGCGTGTGACTCGTAAGACCACCTCCACAACACTCCTTTCTCACCATCTACCCTTGCTAACACATGCCGCAGAAGCGAAAGCTTGTCTTTCGAGACAAAGACACATTCTGAAGAGGTTTCTCATGGAGCAATCCGCGTGGGTGTATGGGTTACCCCCATTCCTCCTTTTCAATCCAATCCATCTAGTTAGTATCTTATCAGTCGAATCTCACCGTTGTCATCATTCCTCTTTGCTCCTGCAATGCCGTTAGGGCTTCTTTTTTCTTCCTTTTTGTTTTCTCTCTCGCTGGACCTAGAATCGTAACGGGCCTCCTGTGGCCTTTTTGAGGGGTGAGTTGTAGCAGGGAGGGATACTAGGTAGGTAGTAGATGTCTAAAGGGGCGGGTAATTCAAAAAGTGAGAGGGGAATCACAATTCAACACAAGGATAAGATATGCTATCATTTTGCTCCAATACTCTTACAAAAGCACAACGCCAAAATGCAGAAGTATTATCAGATCAAGCCATCACAAACTAATCTACGAGCTTGGGCTAGCCTCTGCTGCTGTTCCGCTCTCGCTCGTATCCTTCTTCGCCTCTTCGTTCTTCTTGGCCGCAGCCATCTGCCATGCCGGGATCGCAGCACGCCCGGTGGGCATCCTACCACTGTATGAAGGCGCTGGCTTCTCTGCGCTAGGAGTAGAGGCTGACGCAGGTATTGCGCTGTCATTTGCTTGACTCTCAGTAGTGCTTGTACCGTTTACCTGCTCACTAGGGGCTGGCGTGGATGATGGTTGGGGTGCGGGTGTCGAGGCAGCAGTCGCGCCATTGACATTGGGCGTCTGCGCGGCACTCGTTGGCTGACCAGCTCCGTAGTAACCCGAGGTGCTTTGAGGGCGAGGTGTGCTAGAGCCCATCCTGTTTCCCATCAACGTCTTCAGACTCTTCAACTCGGTCGACAGCTCTTTCAGCCTGTTATCGGTTGCTTCTTTCTGAGAGTCCAATGCCTTGGGGATCAGATCGCGTAGACCGCGCACGTCATCCTCGATTCGTCGGTTGTCGTCGCCTTGTCTCTTGGACGACTCCTTCAGGCTTGCCAAGACACTTTCTACCTCGCCAAGCGCGTTGTCGAGTCTGGTTGTCCTTGCCTCCTCGGATGCCTTGAGCGCGGATGTGTCGGTGTTGAGCTGTTCGAGAAGGTCAAATGCACGCTTGAAAGATTCGTCGACGGAGGCCTTGTCTTGCTCCAGCTGAGGCTGTGTGGGTGGTTGTATCAGGGGCAAGACGTATCGTTTCGCCGTGAAATAGAGCCCGTAGCCTACTCCGCCCATGACCGTTGCCATGATGAAGTAGTCGCGCCAGTCGCGTTTCGGCGGTCTGTACCTGTCAGCACGTAGACTAGGGTACTTCAAGATTGCACATACTCTGGTGGTGGCGGCGGTGGTTGCCAGTACCCTTGAGGCGGATAGCTTGCATATGGGGCTGCCGGCGGTGGCCTGTATGCAGTGCTGGCTACCGCTGATGTCTGGGGTGGAGGAGATGAGGGTTGGCTAGGGTCTTCGGCGGCACGCGCGAGCGAGACGTCGACCTCTTCCTGGGTGAGATTCTTGGACTGAAGGAATGCGATGCGCTTCTCAAGGGGTGCGCTGGCAACCGACGGATCTTGGAGGACTAAGCAGGACTATTAGCATCGTCGCGTCGAGTAACGCTTTCGTCTACCCACAAGAGATAGCAGACGTGATAAGATCCTCGCGGATCATCTTGACTACACGGTACGCAATGCTGGTCGCACGCGCAGAGCAGTTGGTGATGATGGAACTGGAGAGTCGCGAGATGTCGATCCAAATGCCCGAGGCCGGGTATGCCTCGGCTCCTTGGATCGGCGGTCGGTTCCGCGTCGCCCTCACGTGGCTTTTCCAACTTCGAAACTACAACGCGAAGCTGCCAGACCCGTGGCGACGTCTGAAGGCAACAATCGGCTGCTATCGTACTTGGGCATATCGACCATGAGTATGTTACGGAAGCTCTCCAAAGCCGCAAGCCAACAACGTCGGGATGAATACAGGCTAGCCCGAATCTCCACCGGATCGTTTCCTACAGAGTACTATTCTTTCCGTGGTAATGCTATCAGGTGTGGCTCAGTCGCTGGTGCATTCGCGTGGGGTCGAGGATACACGAACTATTATCCGTCGATAAACTCCAAGTCTAGGAAATGTTATCCGTTGTTCCACCGTAGCCCCAGGAAATGTTATCCGCTGTTCTATGCTTCGCAATAGTACTGCACTTTGTCAAGCATACTGCTATTTTCACAAAGCCATCATTCCCAGGCATCGCCTCCAGTGCCATGGTGTTTGCCATAGACTATATCGTGCTCTAAGTTGTTCATGTGCTGGCACAAGTAGAATGCATCTTGGCATATAGCTGCGGAGTCATGTACGCGAATATGTACAATTGATTGATCCGAATCTACACTGCAACATGATTCTGGCTGCTATACCATAGCGTTTGCATGTTTCTGGGCCACATACAGTCTCCATCGCACATGAGCCGGAAAAGGGCTTTGCCGCCACTTCTCCGCCCCGCGCTCACTTGCCGAAGCTCGACGCATCCCCGGGACCTGGAGCTTAGCTTACAACGACCATCATGGCGTATTCGTGCGGCAATTGTCAAATCTTTCATACTCAGTCTGAGTACTTGCCTTCTGTTTTTTTCTCCTTGCCATTCTCTTGATACCCTATGCTCTTCGTCCCCAGCGTTCCATTCCAAACCCATCTTTCCACCATGGCTTTCGTACAAAAGGGCCTCAAGAACATCCTCCAAAAGAACCCACATGACGTCGTCTTTCTCTCAGCACTCCGAACACCGGTAACAAGAGCAAAGAAGGGCGGGTTACGCGATGCATACGAGCATGAGCTTTTGGGAACGGTACGTTTTTTCCATGCGCCCGTTACGCTGGTCCAAGTACTAACCGATACATAGGTCCTCAAAGCTACAATCAACAAGTTCCCGAATCTCGACCCTGCGAAAATAGACGACATATGCGTCGGCACAGTACTCGCCGAGCTTGGTGGCTCCAAGGCCGGCCGCATGGCCGCAAATCACATTGGCATTCCCACGACGACATCGTTTAGCACCGTGAACCGCGCCTGCGCATCAGGCCTCTCCGCCATAACCTCGATCGCAAACTCAATCGCTGTCGGCCAGATCGATGTGGGTATTGGAGGAGGTATGGAGAGCATGACGCGTAACTACGGCAGCCGAGCTATACCTACAGAACTTTGGCCAGAGATGAAGGACAGCCCGGTCAAGGAAGCACGGGATTGCATTATGAGCATGGGAATCACTTCAGAAAATGTGGCGGAGCGGTATGGCATCACCCGTGCTGACCAAGACGTCTTCGCAGCGGAATCGCAGAACAGAGCTGCAAAGGCGCAAGCAAACGGTCTGTTCGACGATGAGATTGTCCCTGTGACGACAAGATGGATCGAGCCCGAGGTACCTGAAAACCAAAAGCAAGTTACTGTCACAAAAGACGATGGAATTCGACCGGGAACCACAGTGGAGAAGCTCGCATCTATGAAACCCGCTTTCAAAAAGGATGGCACGAGCACGGCAGGAAACAGCAGTCAGGTCTCTGACGGAGCGAGTGCGGCGCTCATGATGCGCCGATCGACGGCGACGACACTTGGCCTAGAAAATCAGATCATTGGAAAATGGGCGGGGACCCAAGTCGTCGGTTGCTTGCCAGATGAGATGGGCGTCGGACCCGCCCTTGCTATCCCTAAGCTTCTCGACTACACTGGCCTCCAAACATCCGATGTCAACGTCTGGGAAATCAATGAAGCCTTCGCCAGTCAAGCGCTGTACTGTATAAGGAAACTGGGTCTTGAGGGCAAGATGGACAAGGTTAACCCCAACGGAGGCGCCATCGCACTTGGTCACCCACTTGGAGCGACGAGTGGCAGGATGCTTGCTACCCTCTTGAACGAGATGGGCAGAAGTGGGGAACAGGTTGGAGTATTGAGCAAATGCATAGGCACGGGAATGGGCATGGCTAGTTTGATCGTGCGGGAGTAGGAAATGCGATGGGTCGAAAATGTAAATTAGCTAATAGGGTATCAAGAAACTGCAGTGTACCAGGCCGTGCGACGCGCATGTTCTACCAACTAAGCCTTGCCCTTCTTGCCCCCCTTCTTCTTAGAGCGCTCTGCTAGAATCTCATCAAGGAAACTCTTCGGTTTAGCCTTTGCTTTCTTTGGAGCCGGCTGCCCAGCCTCCGCATCCTCCTCTTCTTCCTTCTCAGATGGCTGATCGGCGATTGGAACATCTGTGATTACTTCATCTTGGACTTCCTCCTTTACTTCCTCTTTTTTCACATCTGCTGCTAGTCTTTTCGCTCTCGTTTCCTCGTCTTCATCGTCACTATCGGCTACTTTTGGGGCTTGCTTCTCCTTCTTCCTCTGCCTCTTCGACTTGAATGTGGCGGCCCGACCCTCTTCATCGTCGGATTGTTCTTTCTTCGCAACAGTCGGATTCCCGTATTTTTGAGCTTTGGTTGCTGCATTTGGTCTTGCAGCCTCTTGTTTCGCAGTGATGTGTGCTCTAGCTTTCTTTTTTCCGATTAGTTGTTGCAGTAGCTTGTCGTCTGATGTTGGTATCCTTCTAGTGAAGCTGCCATCCTCGATGTCTTTGGGCAGTACACCGCCAAGACCGATCCTGCACATCAAGTTAGGACGGGAAGCGCCAGCAGAAAGTATCGAGACTCACCTGTCGTGAGCATAGTTTTGTTTGAGGTCTTGGTCATCGTCATCTTGGGGTGCGGCAGCGCTATCGCCTGAGGCCCAGTCTGGTCGCGACCCATACAGCGACGCCAAGAGCTTCTGCCCTTTGGCTTCAAGAAGACCTATACGATTTGCGATGACGTCGCCCTCATTGTTTCGCTTGGACATTTTCGCGCGGATTTCACCAAGGCGCTCGAATTTTGGCTGGCATCAAGCAGCTTCCCGGCCGCGATATTTTTGAGGACCCGGTTCATTCTCGGCACGCTAGCAGACGTCTCGCAACAGCCCTGTGAAGCAGCCAACACCAAACGGAGCTGTGCAACTCCAGCTTTCCCACCCCTCAAACCCCCCCGCTTTATATACTCAAACGTGTGTCTGCTACTTCAGACATCATGTACAACCTTGCCCGCGCCCGGCCGCTGGCTCGCGCTGTTCGCGCTGCCGCTGTATGTACACCGACGGTTGCCGCAAGCTGCAGAAGCCTCTTACGCACTTCTGCCCGCAATTGAGAATGTAGGCTGACAGGGCCCAGGAGACACCGTTGAAGCGCTCCGCTGTCCAGCAAAGGAGAGGCCTTGCTATCCACGAATACAGGTCCGCTGCCCTGCTCGAGTCGGTACGAATGCACCGCTGCATGTCCCACAATTTCAAAGATATGGATATCTAATGCAGACTTCAGTATGGCATTGGCGTGCCCAAGGGCGGTGTCGCTACCAGCGGCGCAGAGGCTGAAAAGATCGCCAAGGAAATCGGTATGCGCCAGCAAGCGTAAACGGCCAGTTCTGGACTAATGTGTGCAGGCGGAGAGGATGCTGTCATCAAGGCCCAGGTGCTCGCTGGAGGCCGCGGAAAGGGAACTTTCGACAACGGCTTCAAGGGCGGTGTCAGGGTCGTCTACTCGTATGCCATCTCGACGTATTGCACCATCACGCCCAGCCTCTAACTCAGCATGCAGTCCCCGCGAAGCCTCCATCCTCGCCGACCAGATGATCGGCCACAAGCTCATCACCAAGCAAACGGGAGCCGCTGGCCGGCTCTGCAACTCCGTCTTCATCGTCGACCGCAAGTTCGCCCGCCGCGAGTTCTACCTCGCCATCCTCATGGACCGCGCCTCACAAGGACCCGTCATTGTCGCTTCGTCGCAAGGTGGCATGGACATTGAGACGGTCGCGAAGGAGCACCCCGAGGCCATCATCACCACCCCGGTCGACATCCACAAGGGCGTCACCGACGACATGGCGCGCAACATTGCGACTGAGCTCGGTTTCTCGGAGCAGTGCATCGATGACGCCAAGGACACCATCCAGAAGCTCTACAAGGTCTTCATGGAGAAGGACGCTACCCAGATCGAGATCAACCCTCTTTCCGAGACCACCGACCACCAGGTCCTCGCCATGGACGCCAAGTTGAACTTTGACGACAATGCCGACTTCCGCCAGAAGGAGGTCTTTGACTGGAGGGACCTGACCCAGGAAGACCCTGAAGAGGTCAAGGCCGCCAAGGTTGGCCTCAACTTCATCAAGCTCGACGGTGATATTGGCTGCCTCGTCAACGGTGCCGGTCTCGCCATGGCCACCATGGATATCATCAAGCTGAACGGTGGTGCGCCCGCTAACTTCTTGGACGTCGGTGGTGGTGCTACCCCCGAGGCTATCAGGCAAGCGTTCGACCTCATCACCAGCGATCCCAAGGTCACCGCCATCTTCGTCAACATCTTCGGTGGTATCGTCCGTTGCGACGCCATCGCTAAGGGTCTGATCCAGGTTGTGCAGGAGATGAACCTCAAGACTCCCGTCATTGCCAGGTTGCAGGGTACCAACATGGAGGCCGCGCAGAAGCTTGTAAGTCAAACTCTACCTACATCATGACTTCGAACAATAGAAAATGGCTAATTCGCACCCCCCACAGATCAACGACTCAGGCCTCAAGATCTTCTCCATCGATGACCTCCAAGGCGCGGCTGAGAAGTCTGTTCAGTTCTCCAAGGTCGTCAAGATGGCCCGTGACATTGATGTCGGTGTCGAATTCACTCTTGGTATTTAAACACTTTTTTTCGAGCGAGAAAATACACCCCACCACCTCTTTGCTGGCTGACAAACTCCGTTTTTGAGCGCGATAGGTTTATAGATTAGGTTGGCACGTCCGCTCGCAAGGAGAAATCTGTCGGGTGTAGGTGTGTGTCGTCTTATGAATCTTTGTGCTCTGTTTGAGTTTGATTTATTTTTTCTGTCTGCATGTGATGTGATGTAGTGTGAGGTTGAAAGCCGATGTATGACATGGGCTTTTTGGGCGAGGAATATCTTGCGTAATGTCATAACGTTATGCGATGCGTTGAAGATGGCCACTGGTACTCGTGCTTAAAACAATGCCGACATGCACAAAGATACCAAAAGACACCAAGAAGGAAAGTGAGGGCGAGCATGTTGTCTCGCGACTCCCGCGTCTCTCCACGATAGCTATGAAAGTTCTCATCGTACTTCACCATCATCGCTTTTTCGTTTACGGACGTCACCCACTTAAGTCATGGACTGGTATATGTTTCTACTACAAACTCCGCGAGCCGAGCAAAATATAGATTATTCACGATCTACTTTTGAAAAGGAGCTTAGTGAATGCTGCTTCTCCATGGGGAGTGGAGTTTAGGATTTCTCGGTATAATGGGTGGGGATACTCACTGTTTAGGTATGGAGTGATTGGCAGAAAGACGGAAGAAGAAAGAAGGGGGAGGGCTGCATAGCTCTCAATGGGGTTTTGGGTGAGCAGCAAAACACATGCCTGTGCTCCAGATGCAGTTTTTTTGTTCATCTCACGCGGTATTTATATAAGTAGTGACTACAGCGTTGTTGTTCGTCATCTCCCATCGCATATTTGTACACGACTTCTGTTGGGGATTGCGTGCAGGAAGAATTGAAAGATTGAACTGAGGTTGTATTGCAGATGCTATGGAAAGTTTTATCGGTAAGCTCCATA